>VONZ01002529.1:0-47471 GCA_012976165.1 Labeo catla
CAGGATCTGAAGTGGGACATTCACATTGACTCAATTGAGAAAAAAGCCCAGCAGAGGTTGTACTTTCTTCGTCAGCTGAAAATGGCACTGATGACACAGTTTTACTCAGCTGTCATTGAGTCAGTTCTGTGCTCTTCTATAACTGATATAAGAAGATTGCAATGGACTGTTAGGACAGCAGAAAGAATCATTGGTGTGCACCTGCCCAACCTTCAGGACTTATACATCTCCAGAGTGAAGAAACACTCAGGAAACATTATCCAAGACCCTTCTCACCCCGGACACAACCTGTTTGCACTTCTGCCTTCAGGCAGACACTACAGATCCCTGAGCACTAAAACATCTAGACATAAAAACAGTTTTTTTCCCAAATGCAATCTCCATCTTAAACAGATAAACATGAATCATTACCTGGGTTCTACAATTCATTTCTGTATTTCTTTCTCCATTTCTAATTATTGTCTCTTTCTTTTGTTTTTCCTTTTTTTTTTATTCAAAATATTCACACATGTCCTAACCACGTCTATAACTAGCTGATATTCCGATTCATGAATATGTGTAAGTGAGTGTATTTTGCTGTTTAAAACCCTTTATAAATGATATGGATCGTGATCTATAACGTGAGATGGCCGCCACCATGTTTGGTCGCGCTGCCGTTCAGAGAGTCCTGTCAGCCGGATTTACAGCACACAAATTCACCAGTTTCTCCCAAAATACATGCAAACAAGTGGCTGGTGAACTGGGAAAGGAAAGGAGTGAATTATATCGTTACTTACACTATGTGTATCTGATATGAATCAAACACGTCTGCAAATTATACTTGAATGGATTGTTATTGCAGCTTCCATAGACATCCGTGTGTGTTTTACAAACTCTAAATGTATTGTTTTACTAGTACTTATGTGTATTTAAAATTTCTGAAACCTAAATTAAACGTTATGTGTAAGAACACACCTAAATTCGTGTAACACAAGAACACATTTTCAAAGGGTCTCTTAAAGAATAAAACTGAAGAAGAGGAAACAAATAAAAAAATATATATATATCTCGCGGTGTTTGCATGCTCTATCACAGATGAAGTGAATTAAATGCAATATTTATCAAATACACAGACTTTTCAAAAGCGTTTTCATGAGAAACAGAAACTTAATACAGCACCATCTGAACAAGAATAATGATCAACATAAACATATACTATTTAAATACTAATAAAGTGGGGTTATGTATGCTTTTATCAGTGTTTTATGATAAATCTGACTCAATATAACATTGCGACTACAGTAAAAACACTTTGATCGTTGTCATGCGGTGAATCTGGCCAATCGTGAAACAGCTGTGGTCATCAGAGCTCCTGCAGCCGCTCTGAAGAAACTGCGCCAGCTAAGTCAGCCGGCTGCTCTCGAATCGCTATCGCGGTACTTTGATGCAACACGTGACAGTCACGAGGCGTCGGCGCCACCTCAAGTCGGACAGTATGATATATATAATATATGTACAGTAACAGTATGCTGTTACACTTTAAAAGGGTCCTATTATGCTTATTCGGTTTTTCAACTCTAGTTACTGTCTAATATTGCTTCTTCCACATGTCGTGAAGTCACAGTATCTACGCTTACATGCAACCAAAAAATACTACCAATCAAGCCTTCATGTAAACACCTTAATTGATCTGACTGAGCTCGTCCTTGAAGGAAATTTTGATTGGATTGGAAGGGGGGTTGTAGACATTTTCTAATTCAAATAATAGGACATGTAAACACTTGATCTGATTAAAAAAACATAACTGGAAAGTGCTACTCATGTGCAATGACATCAAAACATCATAATGACGCATGACCCGTGGAACAAGCTGTTGTTTTTGAATGTTATTCTAAAATTGTCCTTCCGCTCATCGTCTGTGACGCCGAACAGAACGACGTCCCATCAGTACTCACTTTATATTCTCATCCACAGTTGGCTTCTTTTAACTGTGGGAACTGCTTGAATATGAGCAGCATGTCACAAGCTTCATGTACTTGTTGTCTCTTAATTAGTCTGCTCTTTAAAACAAAGGGAAGAGGCAATGGGAAATGCAGTTGCGTTTAAATTATACTGAAAACCCATCACAGGTGATTCAGAGGAGCAGACTAATTAAGAGACAACAAGTACATGTGACATGCTGCTTATATTCAAGCAATGGACGGCAGTGTGAATTTCTATCGGCCGTGGAATCAGTACAAGAGAGGATTTGGGAATGTGGAGGTTCAATACTGGCTGCACAGTAAAATCCACAGAGTAAAATTAACTCTATTCAGAGAACATTTGGTCCCTCTCTAAATAGAGTTAAATTAACACTGAAACAGAGTTAAAGTTGATCAGATAATTAAGTGATCAATTAAAAGGTGATTGAGCATTAGTGATGAACACCTGCTGTTAACAAGCAGAATCACTGAAGAAAAGAGAAACACAAGAACTACAACTGATTTCAGCCACAGATTAAATCAACTGAAATAAAATAAGTGATTAAATCCCTCAAGATCTCAGCAGATGATGATTAAACAACTCCACAAACAGCTTCACTCATTATTAACCAGACTGACTTTATTTCTGTCACACGTCTACAGAAGCTCTTATTGAGATTTACAGAGGATCAAAAGTTGATGTTTTAGTGGTTAAAATGACGCTACCATCATGGAGATCAGCATTTGCTTTAGTTGAGCTCTTGACCCTTCAGTTTTGGGTTAGATCTCTGTTTAACTGTACATGTGATGTTGTAAAACAGAGTGGTCAATGCTTTACATTAAGCACATTTTAATTGACTTTTTATGTTGAGATGTTTATTGTGAGATGGTTTGATTATATCCAGGGTAACTTTTTCTCAATTTATGCATTTAGGTAACCATAACCAACCCTGTGAAACTTCAGCAGTGAAAAGAAAAAAAACTATGATATAATAGAAAGAATAATTTTAGGTTCATGTAAAGCATAAGTAAACACCACTATTACTCAGAGACACACAGACATCAAGTACCAGCATATGAATCTCAACAATGGTGACAATCAACAAAATGCTTCATGCTGCAATGCATGCTGGGTAACAACATAGTAACAACTCCCATCATGCACTGCAGTATGAATAATTATTGTCACCACTGTTGAGGATCATATGATAAGTGTTCATGTCTAAAATCCTGAACAGATGCACCTCTTTTTTTCAAAATTGAAGCTTTATGGTGGTGATTGTTTAATAGGACCTTTTTTCAGCAATATGCCCATCAATAAACCAAAGAGAAAGATCACTTCATAACGTCCACACAAATGAGCTATAAGCAGAAAGTGTAAAATAATCTGTTGCTTCAAACATTTGATTCAGCAATACATAAATGTTTGCTGTGAAACAAAATTATTGTAAGTTATTAAAAGGGTCAAGAGACAAACTAAAGCAAACCTTGACCACGATTATGGTGGCATTATGTTTTTTTTTTATTATTATTATTATTATTATTACAATTAAGCCAGTCTGCTTAGTAATGACTGAAGCTGGTGATGCTGTTTGTGGAGTTGTTTAATCAGATTTTGAGAGATTTAATGTCTTTTATTTCAGTTAATTTAATCTGTGGCTGAAATCAGTTGTAGTTCTTGTGTTTCTCTTTTCTTCAGTGATTCTGCTTGTTAACAGCAGGTGTTCATCACTAATGCTCAATCACCTTTTAATTGATCACTTAATTATCTAATTAACTTTAACTCTGCTTCAGTGTTAATTTAACTCTGTTTAGAGAGGGACCAAATGTTCTCTGAATAGAGTTAATTTTACTCTGTGAATTTTACTGTGTATTTGGCGGAATCACTGATGTACCCCAAACATTTAACATCTCTTACACTTGAAATAATTACCATTATATAATTCTGAACCCTAGGAAAATTGAATCCTGTGTAATCTTTTTTACATTTCACAGTGTTCATACTTTACCCAGAGTTAACAATTAATCCTGGTCATTCATAATCTGACGTGTCACACTGTACAATCCCTGGGTTACTGTTATTATTTGCATTGTAAACAGTAATGACTAGATAAACACAAAACTACATTTGGCTTTTGACCATTAAATATGGTCCCACTAAATTTGAAGCTGCACTGAGATCTTGATATCTCTGGGATTAAACCATACAGAGCTCTAAAAATGAAGATTCCAAAATAAAAATTTCTTAAAAACCAGAATCTAAAATCATATTAAGATAACTTTAATACTACTTGAGTTACAGGCACACAAATAAAAAAAAATCATATTTATGAGTCTCCAACAGGTATGTTCTATGCAATTATTCTAATAGAGGGAAACAATATACGATTCCAATTTCAACATTATTTCTTCTTCAGACATTGGTCTTTAAATAAAATAACTATCAGCTGTACACAAATTGACCAACATTTGGTTTTAATAATGCTGCCATCTTTCTAAAGTCAATGTACCCCCCTGTAACTTGACTCTGAATCTCAGGTGAAAGTTGCCACTTTGACTTCCCTCTACAACAGGGGTTTCCAACCCTGTTCCTGCAGATCTACCATCATACAAAGTTCAGCTCCAACCCTGAACAAACACACTTGAACCAGATAAGTAATCTCTTAGGTAGCACTTGATAATTACAGACAGCTGTGTTGGAGCAGGGCTGGAACTAAAGTCTGCAGGTAGGTAGATCTCCAGGAACAGGGTTGAGCACCCCTGCTCTACAAAATAGTGGATTACTCAGTAAATATTCATCAATGACAATTTAATATTTTAGCTATCATCACTATACATGTCTATCTTTCTTCAGAATAAATATCTGCAAAGTCCAAAATTTGAGTTTTTGAAATTTGGCTGATTTGACATGGAATGACCCACTAATTTTTCAACCCTTACTTAACATTTCCAAGACATTTTTTAAAAGGTTCAGAGAAACAGTTTGCAGCTATAGCAAACCTTTAAGGGAATGGATAGAAAAACCACAATTTTAATCAAGGGGATTAAGATGTTTGATCAGAGAAGCTGAGATAAACCCTAAATTTACTGCCAAAGACCTGCTAGGTGACCTGATGAAGGAGAGAAAACATCTCAAATATTGACTTCATGCCTGGACACCTCAGTGAATGCCATTCTTGTACAACAGAACAGAAATATTAATGAATGTCATGCAATGGTTAATTGCTTTGTTTCTGTATTCATTATAAAGAGGTACCAAACCTTCCTAACGGCATTTGTCATTCGGGACAGTGTTCTTGAACTTCTAGCTATTTGATCCTCTAGCAGGTCAATTTGCCTGAGTTGGAGACCTTGTGCAAATCTGAGAACAAGGAGCACATCACTAGTACTGACTTTTTCTGCTCTACAGGCTGTACAAATATTATTGTGGTAAATCATGATGTGTACAACATTCTACAGATAAATAAGACTTTCTCTTTCTATAACCACTCACCGGGAAATAAATTCCAACCATTTAACGAGTTGTACTCTACTTTGGCTGAAAAGTGAACCTTTTCTTACTGATGATGACACTTTGCGATGACCCTTTCTTCTGCACATCCTGAAATAAAACAAATTAAAAACAATAAAGTGAAACATAAAAGATTCTAACTGCCAATACAATATTTTGTTTTTAACTGTGACTCAGAAAAAATTATCACATGAAATGTTCATTCATAAAGCAATAAGCTCCAAGAAGCTTTGGTTTACATTGCAATTAGAACACCTTCGCTGCACTTAAATAACTGTAAACCAAGGCTTCGCAGAGCTTATTGCTTTTATAGAATGGTTAGACCATAAAAAAATAATAATTTTAATAGATAACTAGATAAAAAAAAGTTTGTCAAGTTTTAAGTTTTAAAAATGTTAAAGTTTAAAAAAAGTTAAATAAGTTTAAAAAGATTTTTAAGTTTGAGGGTTTTCAAGCTGAAATAGTTTGAAGTTTAACTTAGTTTTAAAAGCTTAATGTTTGATAGATAGATAGAATTATATTTATTGTAATATGCTTAATTTAAAAAAAAAAAAAAACATATACTAGACTGTATTTGTAATGTTTTACATCAAATGTGTACAAAAAGTGTACTTTAATCGGAATTTTCCTTTATCTCTTGTTATACTAATTATTTTATTTGTAAGATAATTTAATATATTAGGTTAACGTCATAAATAGTATTATGAAAAAGTATTATGCATGCTTTATATAAACCAATAATATAAACTTTGTCATATACGCTCATGTGAATTTTAACCAAAATATTAATGTTGGAAACACGTTTGGTAACCTGTACATATGCACAAATAAAGTAACTGTATTGCTCTACTTACCATATATAGCCATCGGTGCTCTTGTGACTGGTCAGCTTCATTTCTTTTCCGCAAACGCGGCAGGTTGGTGCTCCACAAAGCAGTCTCTTCTTGATGAACCATTTTATTAAACTTTTCCGATGAGATCCTCTTCTGCAGCGATGTAAAACGTTATGTATTTGCTCGGATAAATTCATTTTAAACTCATCACTTAAACACCCTTCGTGACCCCAACCTGTACACGAAGTATTTTCTGTATTTACTTTAATTTAAAATGCGGGAGTGGAACACCCAATCAGAGGTCCACTCTTGTAGACACGTCACGCGCATGCGCAGTCAGAGGTGTGTGTGATAGCTGGCGGTCTTTTTTCGAATATCAACGGCTGATGACTGATAGAAGGTATGAAGTTTACAGTTAAATATATCGACTGTAATGTATAAAACCAATTAATGGAGTCTGTTCCTAAAGTATTGTGTTAAATCTACCGTACCATGGCAAGAAAGTTACTTTCGAAAGCCTATATTTAACTGCTACTTTGATTCCAGAGACAAGATTTTGATCCTTAAACACTCCAATTATGTTGCGGAAGAGGAAGACAAAAAGACTCCGGACTCTCCCAGTTTTAGGTGAAGAAGAAATTATTATCCTACAGCAGTGTGTACTTAATAATAGCATGTGAATAATTTTGGTCACTCTTAGTTTTCAATTTACTGTTTTCACTACACATATAACCACAAATGTAACTACTGTTTTACAGATAAGGACAGCGAGGTAACCAAGCAGTCTGTGGATTGTGAAAATAACCCAGGTAGATTCATCTTATGACATTTCTTTGGGACACTATCATGCAGTTACATACATATTAACATACAATTAACTGTATGGCTGAAAATATGACTGTTATTTCAAAACTGATCTTTGATGGAACATAAACTATGAGTGACAGAATGTAAATTTGCATATATATGTTAAGGACTCCAGCCAGCTGCTGAGGAATCACCAGTGGATCTGTTGAAACGGATAGAAGCATTAGAGGAAGAACGTGACTTTCTTAGGCACACTCTTGCGTCTGTCTGTGGTGAGTAATGCTAAGCTAGATATAATCACACTGTTAGACCTTACCAGGCTGCTAGTTACTGTAGGTTTTTACAGTAAATTACTACAATGGCTGTTTGAAAGGGATGAGAGAAAAGGATCTATTAACTCACTTAAAGGGATAGTTCACCCAATAAGGAAAATTTGATGACATTGAAAGAAAGTTATGGAAATAGAGCTTTATGCTCTTCTGGTAACTGAAATTACATCAGAAAGTAGTTAGTTCAAATAATAAAACTAAAGAAAATATATTTTAAGATAGGTCTGGTAAAGTGAATGCAGCTGTTGTGATAGAAAGGTCTCTGTAAAAGTTCTTTCTTAACTATTGAGACACACTTATACACTTGACATACAAACCTCATCGGTGGTGACAAACAATCATGAATGAGTTTGGTACTTTGCACCCAGCATAAAGTTTTTTAGTTGATTGTCACCATTGTTGAGATTCCTATGTGGACTGTTGATGTATTTGTGTGTCCTTCTGATGCAGTGTTTAAATATTTTATGTACTGTATATATTGTAAACACAAACAGCATCACCAGCTTCACTCATTACTAACCAGTTTGACTTTATTTCTGTCATACAAAAGTTCTTAATGAGAATTAACAGAGGTTGGTTTCATTCTTAAAACATCACCATCACTGTTCTCAGTGTTTGTTTTTTTTTGGGTCTCGACCCTAAAATCTACAATTATGTTTTCTCTTTTGCTGCTATAGTTCTGTACACAGGACACATTATTTTAGTGGATAATACCTAAGAGAAAACATGATTAGGAAAATACTGGCACATTAAAGCTGAAAGTAATTGTCAATTAGTGACTGTTTTATTGAACACCATTAATTCTGCAGATTGAATTTTAATAGTTTATGGACAAATTATACAGTTTTTTTTTTTTTTTTTCCTGAATGGCAGACATAGAGTTGACAAATCAGCATATGAATCTCAACGATGGTGACAATAAATATAAAGCAATTCATTCTGGGGGCCATGGATGGTTTTGATTGGTGCTCCCAGAATGTACTGCAGCATGAAGCTTTTTGATTTTTGTCACCATTGTTGTTGAGATTCATATGCTGATTATTGATGAATGCTTGCATCTACATCTCAGATTTTCAAAAAGTCTAGGGTGCAAAGTTTACTTTTCTGTTTGCAAAAATGGTTACAAACACAGGTTTAAATCAACCAGATAGAAAAACTTATGCTAGAAAGTAAAGGATCAAGAGCACAACTAAAGCAAACACTGATCACATTAACGGTAAGTTCAAAAGAAAAAATCAACTTCTAAACCTCTGTTCTAAATACATTTTTAGACAAACTGGTTATTAATGTGTGAAGCTGGTGATGCTGTGGAGTGATTTGTGGAGTTTCTGTTTCTCTTTCGTTCTGCTTGTTAACATTATCAATTCAACTCTGCTTCAGTGTTCAATTAACACTCTGTAATGTGGGACCAAATACGCTTTGAGCAGTGTTAATAGATTTTTTTTTTTTTTGCATCGCATTGATTTTAACTGGTTAAGAATAGCACATCTATGCAGATTAACACATTAGTGTGTTAAATATTTTAACATTAGTGTTTTAAATATTTTAACACTGCCTTGTGTTAAGAAGAATAACACACTGGTGTGTTAAAATTGAATTAACACAACATGTGTTGTCCTTAACTAGACACACAGATGTGTTAAATATAACACAGGTTGTGTTGTTTTAACACATTTAACACATTAATGTGTCATAAATTGCGATTAGCCTTCCCATTACGAGGTGATATTTGACTCCTTAAAGTCAAACTAAACAGTTGAACAAAAGCTAATGTCAAAAAGCTACGGGTCAAGAGCCCAACTAATGCTAACACTGACCACTATAATGGCAACTTACAAAATTAGATTTTCTCCTTTTGGTGATTCTGCTTATTACCATCAGGCGTCTTTAATAATGGTCAATCATCACTCAATGAATCACTTAATTACCTCATTAACTCTAACACTGCTTCAGTGTTCATTTTAATACTCTTGAGTATGGACTCAAACTCCCGGGAGAGTTCATTTAACACTGGGCTTTTTGCTGTGTAGACTTTACCTACTTTTTTTTAGTTTGTCTTAGCTGATAAATTCAGGTATTCTTTACTCAGACATATAGGATAGAATCTACCCAAACAAACTGAGTGTAAATTGTTACCTCAGTTTACCTCATTTTATTGAGTAGATTCTATAGGTTGTTTTTTACAGTGTGCTCTCTATACTGCACAATCTCTTATTTACACTCTCTCTACACTTTGATTATGAAAAGATTGGTGAGATATGTCTGTGATACATTACTCAAAGTTGCAAAAACATGTAGAAACCTTTGAAGCTCACCTTAGCGCAAACACAAATATACTGATCAGGTCAGTCGTACATGGTGCTCCTAAATATTTTTCACAGTTGCACATAGTAATTTTCAGTCGCAAATGTGAGCGAAATGGTCGCACTGTAGAGCCCTGAGTATATAGTATTCAGTATTACTTTTTGCAGAGCTTAAATTTTGGCCTTGTCATGTATTTGTCCTTCACTTGTCCGATTAAAAAAATTACTTGTCCAAAAAAAAAATAATTGTAATTTTTTTCTGAAGCAATATTCTCATCAGTGTTCTATCAGGTTACATACTGTATGTAAATCTCCAGATTTGTGATATTTACCCTGAGGGCATTTTTTACCTTTATAAAGGGCAATTTTTCACCTAATCTTTAATTCTTACATTTGATTAATCAATTCCATTGTAATAGGGCTGTTACCAATTAAATGAAATAATTTACATTACAAACATTACAATTTACAACTGTATTTAATAATGTTAATTTTAGATTGTGTTGACCATTGTCCCTATGCATTCTCTTGCTGCTTGTTATTTTTTTTTTATGATTTTACTTTTTACTTTTTTAAAATAAAATAATAACAATAATAATAAAATGAAAAAAAAAAAAGTTTTGACATTCCTGTGATATGACTCGCTTTTCCCAAACAAACTAGCAACCACTGGATAAAATTAGACCTGCACTATGTATGTATGATAAGCTGTTTAACTCAGAATGGCACAATGCAATAGGGGTGGGAATCTTCAGGCACTTCACGATCCGATCCAATTCCGATTCTGGGAGTCACGATCCAATTCCAAAACGATTCTTGATCCACATTTTTTCCCCAATTAATTATTCTGCTGTGCAAATACATCTTTACAACTTTACATTTTACAAAATGTAAAATTGGCATTTTTTTATGCATTTTTTTTTTAAAGTTAGAATCGTCACTGGTTTCACGATTCAGTTTAATTACGATTTTCATTATCAACTAAATATCACAATGCATCACATTCTCACCCAGTCAACACGTGAGATCATGCGATGTTCACAGTGACATCACATCATTCTCATTGTGTGATACTCAAGAGTGTGAGTAATATGTGAGCTCATTGTGAATTCAAAATGTTGTGCAGGTTGAGAGGAGGCACTGCAAATATTGGTCACCAGGGGACATTCTACTTCCTGTTTCTCAACACTATCACAGTAGTGTCACATGATGAGCTCACAGTATGAGTGCACACCCAGATAACAAATTTATGTTATAAGAACCTTCTCCAAACATACACAGCAAAATCCCCAGTGTTAATTTAACACTCTGTGTGTGGACACATATAAACACTGAAGCAGTGTTGAAGGTAATGATATAATTAGGTGATTAACAAAGTGATGATTGATCATTATTGAAGACACCTGATGTTAACAAGCAGAATCACCAAAGGAGAAAACCAAAATTTTGATGAACTTTTTTCATCATCTATCTGATTATGGCAAAACTGATCGATCTTTTGTTTACAGTTTTTTTTGTAATATGTAAGGAAATTCTATGTCAAATACTCACTATATGATGATTAAGTCAAGCACAGTCAATGCCATCTTACCGACTTTTGCTCTTTGCTTGTCTGACTGTTATAACTCAGTAATTGCAGCCAAACAGGACCTAATATTGATGATTTAAGGGTCAAGAGCCCAACTAATGCAAACACTGACCACTATAATGGTTGCTTAAAAATTTTGGTTTTCTCCTTTGGTGATTCTGCTTATTAACATCAGGTGTCTTCAATAATGATCAATCATCACTTTGTTAATCACCTAATTATCTCGTTAACTTCAACACTGCTTCAGTGTTTATATGTGTCCACACTCAGAGTGTTAAATTACCATGGGATTGTGCTGTGTACAACTGATGTGTAACTGTGTTTGTAAACCACATCTGTTATGGCAAGGAAAACCAAGAAGGGATTATTAATGATAACAACACAATCATCACCTAAATTCAGTCAATTATAATAGCTCTTTGTTTATATAGTACAGTAATTTATGAAGAAATTTGAAAGCACAAGTCAAACATTTTAAACTGCAGTGTCATGTAAAAACAGAGAAACATCAAGAATCAGTGTATGAATCTCAACAATGGTGACAATCAAAAGCTTCCTGCAGCAATGCATGCTGGGTACCTAGTCTCCATGCAGTGAGTGCACTTTGACTTCACATTGTGATCATAGTGTGAGCACACATTGAGGACGCTGTGAGGTTACACTTTTAGCTCACTGTTACGTCACATTGTGACCACATGGTGAGATCAGTGTGAGATCAAATTGTTGACTGGGAGTATTGATAAAGCACAACTCCCTCACACCTTCAGCACTCATACATCCCTATGCAGCCTTGTCATACAGTAAGTCCATTGTTTTCGAACGTCTGTGCTACTTCTGCTATATTTTCACACTTAAAACAATAATTTGGTATTCCATAGTTGGTAAAAAAAAAAAAAAAAGTCTTGCAGTGTCAGTAAAGCCAGACAAACCACCATTTACTTTAAATAATAATATTTAATTTCTAAATGTCTATTTTGGTATTATATGCAGCATAATACTAGGCTGTAAGTAATAGATTACAGTGCATTCAATGAATTGTACTGCTGTTTAACAACAACAACAACAAAAAAAAGTTTAAAGTTTCTCTGTACGCGGACGACTTGATTTGATGTATTTCTGACCCCTCTGAATCCTTGCCTCACATGGTATGTTTGGAAGGCTTTCTGGCTATAAATTGAATTTACAGAAAAGTGAAATGTTTCAACAATGCTGCCGGAGAGCTCTCTACCTCTTCTTTTCCTTTTAAAGTTTCCCATTCATTTACATACCTTGGTATATGTGTCCCTAATACTTTTTCTAAACTTTTTACTGCAAACTTTCCCTGTTTATTGAAATGAGTTGAACAGGATTTAAAGCGTTGGGCCTTGCTTCCATTATCAGTCGCAGGTCGAATAAATATTATTTATCTGTTAAAATGAATGTGCTGCCTAAGTTTACCTATCTGTTTCAGTGCATCCCAGTATTTATTCCCAGCTCATTTTTTTCTAAGTTGGAAAGTGCTCTTGGCTCATTTATATGGAATGGAAAACCTGCTAGAATGAGTAAAAGTGTTCTGTAGTGGCCAAAGTCACTGGGTGGAATGTCTTTGCCTAATTTTCAATGTTATTACTGGGGCTCAAATATCCGTCCTATACTGCACTGGCTATATGAAGATCCTGGGGCTGATGCCCTATCATGGATAGTCATTCAATCTGCCTCATGCTTGGCTTCTTCCCTACCAGCTTTAATTACGCTCCTCTTTCCTTTCCTTGTGACAGATTTACTAAAAACCCACTTGTAAAATCTACACTTAAAATCCAGAAAAGGATGAGACGCCATTTCGGATGGCAAACTATGTCCCCTAAATGTCCTATTCATTCTAATCATGTCTTCAATCCTTCAATAATTGATAAGTATTTTACATATTGGCATACTAAAGGCATTTGGGAAATTTATGACTTGTAGCAGGAGGGGACCTTCTGTTCATTCCAGCAGATGTGCAAGCAGTGTAATATTCCTGAGAAGAACAATTTTTTCCGCTACCTCCAAATTCGCGACTTTGTGCATAAAATGTTCCCTCATTTTTCTGCTCTACCTTCTAGTTCTCCATATGATAATTTATTGGGGGACTCTCCACGATGGAAAGGTATTATATCAACACTTTACTGTAAAAGTGTTGTCCCACTATACATCCCTCTCTCAAATAAAAGCTTTGTGGGAAGACTTAGAAATGGCTATTTCTAATGAGGACTGGGAATCAGTCTTATATAGAATACACAAGTCTTCAGTCTGTGCAAGACATGGACTCCTGCAGTGCAAAGTTGGACAAAGTTAAAACTATCTGAGCATTTTCAGCATAAAGATTCTGCTTGCAACCGCTGTAGGTTTACCCCAGCCTCTCATTGTGCACATTTGTTTTGGTCCTGTATAAATCTTAGGGGCTTCTGGTCCACTGTTTTTGAAACTGTCTCTGGTTTTTCAGATACATCAATCTCCCCTTGCCCACTGCCCACATAGCAATCGACATCTGGCCCAGCTCTGGGCCAAGCAAGCAGTTACACTCGGCCCAAATGCAGCAAAGAATTACGGCCCTTGAGTGGCTCAGATCCGGACTACAGACATGAGCCACACATGAGCCATAACTGGCCCAAATCTCAGCCAAATAGTAACTTATAACCAGCCCTGAGCTGAGCCAGAACAAGTTTTAATAGTGCTACCCCAAACAACCATTGAATCAATGTTAAAAGTAGTTGATTTGTCAGTGTTAATGACATTGAATTAACGTTAGCTCCCGCTATTAATGTTAAAAAGTCAACAAACCACCATTGTTGTGATCAGTGATTGCTTTAGTTGGGCTCTTGATTCTTTGTACTTTAAAGTTAGCTTTGTTTGACTTTTATAGGATTGTTTGAAACAATGAAATCTAAAATCCATTGACATCAGATGATTGTGATTTTTATCATTGTAAGGTTATACAAGTAATTGCTTACAATGTGTGATTAATGTGAGATTAAAGCAGAAAATTAACAGCTATTATACTTTTATGAATTAACAGAAAATGCAAAAAAAAAAAATCCTTAAATTGCTGAATCAATTAGACATCAAGTATCAGCATATGAAACTCAACAATGGTGACAATCAGCAAAAGAAAATTTTATGCAGAAATGCATGCTGGGTATCAACAGAGTAAAAACTCATTCATGACTCCCAGCATGCATTGCAGTTAATTTGTTTATCTGAATTAGTCTGATGAATGTCACCATTGTTAAGGTTTGTATGCTGAGTGTTGATGTCTAAATCATTCTGTGTTTTGCCACAGATTTTTTACATTTGTGATACAGAATCATCAGTAATGAAAAATCATCAATATTATTTTTGAACTTTATTGCTACTTGACACTGTTCACAAAGAATAATCTACTTCAAATTAATTTTAGAACATCTCAGCATAAGTGTTTGCACTAAAACATATTGTAGCAAAGAAAAAGAATGAAGAACCCAACTAAACCAATCACTGATCACAGTAATGGTGGTTTGTTGAAACGTCAACATTTTTTTTTTCAATAGTTTTCACCTGCTCTCTTGCTATCTGGGACCCAATCTCAGCCTTCAGGAAACCACACAGAGTCCGGTCTTTAACCAGAAACCCTAAAACTGAGCCATAAAAAAAGCCATGGATCCATCAATAGGCAGTAAAGCACACAGTTACACCTTTAGACATGGCTCAGTTTTGGGGTTTCTGGTTATAGACTGATCTCCATGTAGTTTACTGAAGGCTGAGATTGGGTAGCACTATTAAAACTTGTTCTGGCCAGCTCAGGGCTGGTTATAAGTTACTATTTGGCTGAGATTTGGGCCAGTTATGGCTCATGTGTGGCTCATGTCTGTAGTCCAGACTCGGGCCACTCAAGGGCCATAATTCTTTCCTGCACTTGGGCCGAGTGTAACTGCTTGCTTGGCCCAGAGCTGGGCCAGTTGCTATGTGGGTGATAGCCATTTTTGGAATTACTCCTGTATCATATAATCTCACAAAGATACAATCTGATTGTACAGCTTTTGTCATGCTGTTGGCCAAACCACTAATATTGCTGAAGTGTTAGAGTTAAGTGTAAAGTGTTAAGTGTTAAGTGTATTTATTTCTCACTATTGTAAAATCCTGTAGTACATCATTACAATTAAGTTTTGCACTGAAAATCAGAACATATTCTAAACACAATGTAGTACATAAATTCTGTGTCTAATGTACAGAAGTGTGTTTAGTGTCTCACAAAACAATGTGTGTAGTGTTTTGCAAAAAGTGTGAGGCTGAGAATTGTGTAAATTTGGGCTGAGATTTTGGTCCCTGGGTGTCAGATTTTTACTAATTGTGTGTTTTTAATTTTAGTGTGTAAGTAATCGTAAAAAAAACTAAAATGTACCAGAAACCTGTGTTGTGAAGCTGAGACACTTTTAAGAGTAAAATTATGGTGTTTTACAAGCGAAGGAAGAAGAATACACCTTCATATGGATAATATAATATACACACAATATCAGCTCAATGCTCACATTTTCTTTTTGTGTTTTTAGTGCTGATTTCAATCATTCACTCTGGACAAACAGAAGGTGAGTGAATTTAATCACATATTTACACGAGTGATTCTACACTGTTACAAACTAGCTGTGAAAAGAGTGTTATGATTTTTACTGGTAATGAATACGTCTTTTTAACAACACAGCAAAAAGCCTGGTGTTAAATGAACTCTCCTGGGAGTTTATTTGGCTCCACACTCAAGAGTGTAAAAAATAACACTGAAGAGTGTCAAAAGAACAATGAAGTGGAGTTAAAGTTAATGAGATAATTAGTGATAAATTAACTGATGATTGATCATTATTGAAGACACCTGATGTTAACAAGCAGAATCACCAAAGGAGACAATCACAATTTTTAGGTCACCATTATAGTGGCCAGTGCTTCTATTAGTTGGGCTCTTGATCCTTTTTTAAATATTAGTTTTTATTTGGCTGGTAGAGTCATAACAGCCAAATCAACAGGTGGTGATGGTTATGATTTCATATAACTGTTAATTGATCTGAGTCAATGAACTCCTTTAGAGTCTAATCTCTGAGCTATACTTCCTTCATATAACTCAGATTCAAATTCAGTAACAAATTCAGTGATTTATGCCAAATATCAATTCACATCAGTCTTGTGACTTCACATTCTTTAAAAGCTATTTGGATTTTTTTTTAAAAAAAGCAATAATAATTCAAAAGAATGCTTTTCTTGTGACACACACAGAACCAGTGTATGAATCTCAACAACGGTGACAAACAGCATATTCAGATAAACAGATCAACTCTGAACATCACAAAACAATCTACTAAAAAGTCACATAAAACAGCAAAAACAAAAGAAAATAGTAACAATTACAAAGACAATTCAGCTCATAATTTATTCATGCTGCAATGCATGATGGGATCCATGGATGAGTTCTGATTGGCTACAAAATACTTTTTTGATGGTCACTGTTGTAGTGATTCTCATACTGATTCTTCATGTCTGTGTCTTAATTAAATATACAGAATTTTTGATCAAAATAAGTTTTAATAAATGTAGTCTAATTATAGATATTGCATTGTTCATAGGATTGATGTAACCAGTAAAAAAAAGAATCAGTTTTAAAGATTACTACATGGTAGTTACAGCAAAACATAATCAAAACCACATGATTGTTTTTCACTGGTTTGCCTGGCTGTTAAAACTCTATTATAACAGCCAAATGAAATCTAATGATAAAAATGGAAGTGTCAAGAGTCCAACTAATACGATCATCACTTAATTAATGTGTAAAATAAATAACACTAATTGTTATTTCATTAATTTTTACTCTGCTTCAGTGTTAATTTGACACTCTTGAGTGTGGAGTCAAATAAACTCCCAGGAGAGTTCATTTAACACCTGCTTTTTGCTGTGCAGTTTCTTCTGTGTTATGACTAGAGGAACAATTTACAGTAGCAGTGACAATACACAGTTCCTCACATAATGAATTGCTCTGAGAAATTAGTGAACATGTTTCATAAGACACTAAATAAGTGACTACAACAGCTATAGAACAACACTGGTCTAACCTGATATAGCATGTGTGTTTTGCAATAAACTGTTTATACAGTAAAAACAGCTCATTTTATTATTATATTGTCACATTGTTTTTATTGTGAATTGTTGTCAATGTACAGAACAAAAAACAAAAGCCAAAGTGACCATTAAACCTGCTCAACATGTATTCAGAGGAGACACAGTCACTCTCAGATGTGAAATAAATGGTGAAGGAGTCACTAACAGTCACTGGTATAAAGAAGGTTTGACCAGTGTTTTCAGTGAACTAAAGGAACACACATTCAGTTCTGTTACTGAGTCTGACGCAGGTAAATACTCCTGTTATGGATCAGCAACACAAGGATCGAACTGGTCAGAAATAAGTGATGCAGTTACACTGACAGTATCAGGTGAGTTTGATCATCACTTCATACACAAACACACGTTTAATGTGTTATTAATGAGTAATTTCTTTTCAGCTCCCAGCAGTTTTCTTAAATGGGTCATTGGATGCCCATTTTTCACAAGTTGATATAATTCTTTAGGGTCTACATGAAAAGTCTATAACATACTTTGTTTAAAATTTCTCAATGGTAGTGTAAAACAACACCCTTTTTATCTTGTCAAAAACAGCTCTGTTCACAGTGACCCGTTTCGGTGCATGTGCTTTTAAATGATAATGAGCTACTGTTCACCCCGCCCCTCTCTTCCATTCTGAAGTCCCCACTCTTATTCACGCAGTTCAAAAATGATTAAAATACATTTGTAAATGACTTATTAGTCATTAACAAACACCTTCAGAAACCCTCAAGAAAACCTTAATATAGTGTAGTGGACGTGACAAAGCGACCGCTGCGAATCAGTTGGTGCTTTTTTTTTTATTATTATTATCGTTTGCATTTAGTGTTGTTTAAAGGTATATTGTTAATTTGTGGGGTTTTTTTGTTTGTTTGTTTTATGTTGTGATTGTATTGCATTGTATTCTGGGACCCCCTCGAAAACGAGATGGTGCATCATGGGGTTAATCCTCATAATAAATATAGCTGCAAGCAGCAATTGCGGGGCCAAGCACAACAGAGGCAGAATGAGGAGCTAAGCATGCAAGGAGCAACAGACCGACTGTAACAATGAGTAACTAAAGTCATTTTAGGATGATATCAGTTGAAATGGCTGAAAAATCATAAATACAACCAATAACATAATTTAATGGCTTATCACTTTTGACCAATAAGTGGTGCTGTTTTCAAATTGATGTGATGTGTTCCGTGTGAGGTCACAATGACACACACAAATTTTGGTGTCATTATGCCAAAGCTTTACAGAGATACAGCCTCAGAATCATTTTGGCATCAAGCCTAAAATCTGTAGTGGCGCTGTACGAAAATGGTTTACTCTATCAACACGAAATCCATAACTTTGAGTCAGGACAGTCCGAAGATGATCTGACTCAATTTTGGTGAAAATCCGATCAGCGGTCTAGGAGGAGTACGAACAAGTAGGTTTTGTACATTAATCAAAATGGCGGAAAGGAAGTTCGGCCAAGTATGGTATAATTGGTATGTATGTTGTCGGCATGACCCAAGGAATATTTTGAGACCAGTTTTATTACATTAGGCTAATGCAATCACAAGTTATTAGCATTTTTGGAAATTTCATTGTTAATGTTTAATGAATGGTGTATTACTTCTGACCAATAGGTGGCACTGTCACCAAATTGATATGGCGTGGTCAGTGTGAGGTGACAATGGCACGTATAAAACTTGGTGTCAATATTTCAAAGGTTTGCAGAGATACAGCCTCAGATGTAGTTTGGCATCTTTCCAGCAAATTCGTTGATGCGTTACACGAAAACCGTTTCGTATATATACACGAAATCCATAATTTTTTGTCAGCAAGGTCTGAAGATGATCTGAGTCAAATTTGGTGAAGATCGGACTAACGGTCTAGGAGGAGTTCGAAAAAGTAGGTTTTCAACATGAATCAAAATGGCGGACAGGAAGTTCGGCCAAAATTGGCAAAATTGGTATCGGTGTTCTCAGCATGACCGAAGGAATCTATCAAAATCAGTTTTATTTCAACACGCTAATGTACGCAAAAGTTATTAGCATTTTTCGAAATTTCGTTATAACTTTTGACCACAAGGTAGCGCTGGCCCAAAAAATTTTATGTACATTCAGGGCATGGTGCCGAACATTTTTGTAATGTCGAAACGATACGCTAATCTGTTCTCAAGATACAGCATTTTAAAGCTAAATTCAAAATGGCCAACACCCAAAATGGCTGACATGGGAAAATTGGATATGGTTCGACTCGATATGACACACCGAATCTAAAGAGACCAGTTTTGTGATTTTTGGACAAATCATTCAGACGTTATAAAGAAAAATAGCCATTTTTCGTATCTCCTTACCACTAGGGGGCACTGCACCGAAACACTGCAGTTAGCCTCAGGTCATGCTTGTTATAACACACACCAAGTTTGGTGTCAATATGCCAAACTGTTACGGAGATATAGCCTCACATTGATTTTTGCTAGCTTTTCGTAGAATTCTTTCGCGTGTTATTCGTGAACGGCTGGACGAATCGACTTAAATTCCATAACTTTTTGCCAGCGTGGTCTGAAGATGATCTGGATCAATTTTTGTGACAATCGGTGCAACGGCCTAGGACGAGTTCGAAAAAGTAGGTTTTACGAACAATTGAGAATAGCGAAAAAACTAAACCTTACGATTTTTGAATTTTGGTGTCCATTCGACTCGGCATAAGCCAAGGAATCAGAGGAAAAAAGAATTTTTGTTGTGTGGCTTACGGTTCAAACGTTATTAGCATAAATCTTTTGAAAGTTTGGACAAGTGGTGGCGCTAGAGAGTTTGAGTTAGAGACTCCAAACTTGCTATGGTTAATGTTGGGACTGTCCTCTATCAGTGTGCAAAATTATACAACTTTCCTGCAAGCGGTTCTATGGGCTGCCATAGACTTGCAGCGGAAGAGGAAGAATAATAACGCCAACGGATACAATAGGTGCCACCGCACCTTAGGTGCTTGGCCCCTAAAAATACTAAAAATTGAACTTTGTGTTAGTACATACACAGCAGAACAAGATCACGTCAGGTGTAGACACAGCGTGAGACTTAATTTTAGCCGCATTCATCATGGAACTTGCTAACTAGCACATCATTAGGAAAAACAATCTGCAAATATTCATAAAAAAAAAACTCTTCTTCTGGAGGTGAAGCTAGATCACAAACAATCTGTGTATCATTCGTACATTTGTTTTGTTCGATTTCTACATGTGGTCAGCCAAATATCAAACCATGCCGTCAGTTCTTCCGCAGTTTCAAACAGAATAATAGTCCTCTGCTGCTGCAGTTGAACGGATAATTCATGTGTTTATTGAAACTACATTTAAACATTTTCTCATCAAACAACCACAATAACGATGGCTCAACACAACCCGTACCTGGGCAGAGCCTAGACAGAGCTTTCTTCTCTGTTGACATAAATTTACTTACGCTTTGCATTAGTTGGTAGGGTTTGATGACACATTAAAAAAAAAAAAAAGTGAAAGTCATGATTCTCTGCCATTAAAAGTGCAAGCAGGGCATTTATTTATTTAGTTAATTAGTTACGTAGTTATTTATTTAGTTAGTTATTTCCAATAAATAAATAAACAAACAAACAAATAAATAAATTGATAAATAAATCAGACAATAACAAGGTGAGTAGGCCTAACATATAGTTCATACAGTTCCAATAAGTTGCAATGGGTTAAATAAACTCTAAGCAGATAAACGCGCACTGTCTAGTACAGACCAGTAGTGAAGTGTAAATACACAACAGTCATAACAAGTTTATTTCATTAATATTGGGTATTAATTGTTGTCAAATAATTGATGTGTTTTATTTTCTCTGCTAACTAAACTTCCAGAGCAAGCCATTGTGTGTTCTCTCCGCACTGTCATTGTACACATAAACATTAACATTTACTTCACCTCACTTCATGGCAAATTCTTAAATTAATGGTATTCAGAAAACAAACAAGAATAAAAAAAAAATATACGTAGCCATGCAAAATAAAAATATGCTAGCCTATTTAAAATTAGTGCCATTATAAACAAGATTTATTTTGACATAATAACTTTCCTCAGCAGCGGAAACAACTTACTACTCTGTCATTTACAGTCATACGGATAAGAGCAGGACATCATTCAAAATGGGAAAAAAAAATAATAATAATATTTGCGTAAAATTAAAATGAGTGCAAAATTCATCCCTTTGAAAAATATAGAAAACAATAGAATATTTCTATTTCTAACTGATAATAATTAAGCAGCAAAACAGCATATTAGAATAATTTCTGAAGAGCCGTGTCACACTGAAAACTGAAGTAATGATGCTGGAACTTCAGCTTTAATCACAGAAATAAATTACATTTTAAATTAACATACAAACATTATTTTAAGTATAATATTTCATATTCTTATTTTTACTGTATTTATGGTCATATAAATAAAATAATAATAATAAAATATTAAATTAATAATAACAGAATAAAATAATTCATGTGAAATAGCAAATTATATAAACACATTTTATTTTTATTTATATATATTTTTTTTATTACATTCTTTTAAAAGTGAATTGTTGTCATTGTACAGAAAGACCAAAACCCAATGTGACCATTAAATCTGCTCAACATGTATTCAGGGTTTGCATCATCTCTTCTCAGGTGTTTGGTCATCGCAGATCTTCTTGTAGTCTTTATATCAACTGCGTCATACAGAGGAAACACCATAATAACTGCGTTGTTTTCCAAGGGAATTGGTGAGTTCAATATTTAATCAGAATGATGTTTGTTAAAACTATGTACTCTGTAAACTCAGGACGAAATTAATGTATTTGGACTGGTATGTTACCAGTGTTCGAAATGTTGTAAACGGTTAACAATGAATCTTGTGATTTAATAAGGGTCTGAGTGAACGATATTGAATCGAAATTCATTTCAAGTTATGGTGATTTAATGTGATTGAAATAAGTGTGCCGTCTGGTATGTGCAGGCCGGGTTTTTGTGCTGTTGGAGACGGGGTTTCGAGCTATCGATTCATATTCACGGGACTGACTGTTCGAGGACGAGAAGCAGATGGCGAGCCACACCGCGGTCAAGTGAGCCGTCATTTGTTAACACCCGGTCAAGCCAGCCGCCACCCAAAGTTTGATGCTCCTCTATATTTTGAATTACGGTACGGATACATGGAGCGGCCAAAAAGCTTAGAAACCCCAGTATCTCAACGGTTATTCATCAAATTTGCCCACTAACAAATCAAACCTATTAAAAAGTATGTTTATATGAGATATTTTAAATTATACATTTATATTACATTCGAAGATAATTTACAGTGGATTTTGTGAGGAAATTGAGGAAAAAATCAACAGATAAAATATTAATTTTTGAAGATTTAATTTATAATTACTGAGGTAAGGTCAGTAACTGGTAATGATGTGATGTTCAGTTACAGTTACAGTATGCATTATAACACTGATTATTTCCTGCTTTTTCAACAGGCAAAATTCCTTGAGAGTTGACATGAAACATCCAATGGACTTTTCTTCGGGATGACCGTGACTCTCTCCATATCAAGTTTCACAGGGTTTTATTGTAGATTTTGAGAGAAAATGAAACACAAACTCAAAATAAATTATAAATCAAAATACATTATAACGGTGACATTTCCTGCTTTTTATAATGGAATTAATAAAATTGTTTGAGAGTTCACATGCAATTTTCAATGAATTATTTTTCAAAGTGATTGTGAGTCTGCCCATGTCAAGTTTCACTGTACTCTATATTTTGGGAGAAAATTAAACACAAAGTCTGTCAAAAATACGACTCATTATAAATATGTGCCTCTGCACACATTTCTGCAACACCCGTAATTACGTACCTTACTGCACGTTTCGGCAGTTTCAAAGTGAAATGTCCAGAGACATTTCATAAAATACACGTTCAATACGTGACCTTGGTATGTATTGCTGCGTTTTAATTATGCTTCTTGAGGTACATATTGCAGCTGTTCAGAATTCATTTATCCGGGGCGTTGCTGAAGGTTAATGCTCCGTCTTATTGGAAATATCCCCTACACCAAATCCAACCCTAAACCTAACCGATAGTGTTAACAAATGCAAAACTGATTAAAAAAAACAGCACTTTGTGATAGAGGCGTTTTACATTTATTAGCTCAGTCAGATTTGCGGAGTTTCGTCGAGCGTAGTTTCGTGGGTTGGAACCGACGCTTTTCATCCCCTAAGTGCAATGCCGTATCGCGTGAGCTACCGATCAGACTGTGTTAAGAAACTCATGTGTATATGTATATGTGAAAACGTTCAAAAGTATCAACTTTCAAATCGCGCAGGATATTAAAATAGTTTTAAGACAATAATACAATATTCAGCAGTAGCAATCGTCTAAAAATAAGGCTTTATTATATATTATATGTATTTATGCCACACTTAATTTTTATTTAAAATATCTATTACACAGTACATTTTAAACACAACTTAAACACAAAATTGATTTACAGACATCTTTTTTTTGATTTATAATAGAATTTTAATAACAGAAGTACAATACAGTACATAACACAACTGTGATGGTGTAAATGTCAAATGACTAAATAAATGTACGATAATTGATACTTCTAGTAAGTCTCTCTCACTCACAAGTCTGTCATAAAGTCATAAGTCTTTCTCACTCACAATCTGTCAGGAAAAAGTAGAGAAAAAAAGAACATTAGCATATCATACATTAGATATTTGAATATTAAGACGAGCAATGACATGAGTGCTGCTGTGTAGCCCTTTTTAAATGAATAAAACTTCAGCTGCTCTAATATTTTAGCCATAATCCTTGATAGTATACGTAACATTAATGAAAATTAACATTACATTAATGTAAAATGAAAAAGTATCCAAATATGTAAATTGCACAGAATAGTTAAAAAATAAAATCAGACGGCATGCCCATTTAATTTTTATACTGGTCTTTTACACTGGTCTTCTAGTTTGTAAAACAACACAAGCATTCACCAAAATAGACAGAGTAGGACCTCATACACAGTTGTGTAGTGCTGGCTGGAGACGTGGGTATACGCCCCTAATACACTCTGAAAAGAATAATTTACTGACGTCTTGACGTGCTTCTCCGCAATCTCGGATTTTCTTTGTATCAGAGCCGTTTTGAATTTACCGGATCCTTGGATGTAAAAGTTTACAGGGGTTGGGATGAAGGACGGAGCTGGCGCGGGCGCGGGCGCGGGCGCATTTAAACCCAATCATCAAACATATTTCAAGGAATCCCACGCCACAGTTCTGAACGCATCACTGTCTTTACTGGGTGTCATTTATTCACATGCGACTAAATTAACTATTCATGTGGTGGACTGTCACGATTTTGGCCAATGCAGGACACTACCCAGCTAACACAGTTACGTCGTGACAACGTTACTGGACCGGACCATATTCGTCGCAGCGACGTACCAAATAACGTTCCAGCGACGTAACTTTGTGATTCCCATATTCGTCGTGGCGATGTTACAGTGTTGCGTTGGTGGGACGTGACAAGTACGTCCCAACGACCAAACTAGTACGTCTTAACAACCAAACTACCACGTTCCTTATATTTTAAATTTTTACTTCTCACCTTTAGTCTGGTCCAGAGGATGTGCTCGTACCACCTTTAAATCGGTATATAAATGACAAACTCATAAACATTTTCTGCTATAAAAAAATAAAACACTTAATTCTAATGTTCTTTAATCCTTATAGGAGATTTTAGTGAATATATTCAATACATACATGCAAACCATTACAAAAACATTGTATTCTAAACATTAAATGAGCAAAAACAGTGCATTCATTTATTAATCAGCATTTATTCAGTGTTATTTCTACAAACACTAAGCCAATACATTTTGAACATTACACCTATTCTTTAACCCTGCAAAGTGTTACCAAGTCATGAGCACAGATCATTGAACATCAATACATAAATCATGTAAATTTTACTGAATTGTTTTAATTTTACTGAAAAGTTTCTCATTATTGATGGGTATAGTTAACGATTTTATCTGTAAAAATGATCAATAATTAATCAATACTCATTGACAACTCCCTATAATCTGGTAAAAAAAAAGACACTAATAAAAAGAAAGGAAACAATTCAGTAGTGACTTCTTTATTACTTTAAGTTAATTTTTTTCCTGAGTGTCCTGTGTATGAAACACTTGCTACAAATATCTGATGGTGATGTGCTTCAATACTGCTTCACTATCAAAAGCAAAACCTAAACAATATTGTCATTACCAAAGGACCATAGTATCCGAGTACTCTGATGTCAAACATGTTCTTCGCCATCCTGAACCTGTACTGCCAATATCGTTCTCTGGCACCTGAAAGGGAGGATCACCCTGTTAATGTTGCTCATGTATGTACACAATCAGTCAAAAATCTGCAGTCTTTGTGTTTCAATGTTTTTCGATAGAAGTCTATTCAAGTCTATTTAATCAAACTTGCAGTACAAAACTGTAATATTGTGAAATATTATTTTTAACAATGTTTTCTATTGTTTTTCAAATACACTTTAAAATGTATTTCATTCCTGTGAGGCAAAGCTGAATTTTTCAGTGGCCTTAACTCCAGTCTTCAGTGTCACATGATCACTCATATGATGAATTGATGCTCAAGAAAGATTTCTGATTATCAGTGTTGAAAACAGTTGTGCTACTTAATTTTTCTGTGTAAATTGTGGTTTTTCAGAATTATTTTATGAATACAAAAATAAACAAAACAAAACAAAAAAGCTTATCATTTTTTTTTTAAATCTTTTGTAACATTATAAATGTGTTTACTATCACTTTTGATCAATTAAATGCATCCTTGCTATTAAAGTCTTCCCAATGAAAAGAAAATCTTAGTGACTCCAACCTTTTGAACTGTAGTGTACACAAAAAAATGAGGCAGCACAACTGTTTTCAACAACACCGATAATAATCAGAAATGTTTCTTGAGCAGCAAATCAGCATATTACAATGATTTTGAACACTTACAACTGGAGTAATGATGCTGAAAATTCAGCTTTGATCACAGAATGATTTACATTTTAAGATTAATTTTAAAGTTTGACCAACAGTATACATTACTACATTTAAATGAAAACACATCTTGTAATAAACAATGCACACATTCTCAAAGAACTTACGTTCTGATGAATACTTCCGTCCCTCACGGCTGCCTTCTTCAGTGGTTCCCAGACTTCCTCATTTTTCACCTTTCCTTTGAATCTACACAAAAAAAATAACAGAGAATTTGGATAAGTCACCCCAGACTTTTTTTGATGGTGGCCACAAACTGTCAAGGTGCCTTTTGAAATCTTAAGTGGTTCTCCAGCTTCTAAAGGAAAGGCAGAATCTGGGGCCTTATTCACAGAGAATTTTATCTTACCACTATGTGTCCTAGCTAGGATATTTAGTTTAAAACCTATTAACAAAACTCTTAAGAGTCTACAATATCTAAAAAGAGGGTTCAGTCAATGCATAGGCCAGGGATCCTCAAATCTGGCCCATGAGATCCACTTTCCTGCAGAGTTTAGCTCTAACCCTAATCAAACACATCTGAGCATGCCAATCAATGTCTTCAGGATCATTAGAAAATCACAGGCAGGTGAGTTTGATCAGGGTTGGAGCTAAACTCTGCAGTGGATTGGCCCTCCTGGGTAAGATTTGAGGAACCCTGGCATAGACTTTCTTTTTTGTTAAATTTCCACACTGTGCATGGGTTGGAGCTCTTAATACTGAACTCTCAAAGTGCACCAGATAGACAAATGTAACTTTAAACTGTACAGTACATTTCTTACACAAGGCCATGGCCCCAGATCCCCCAGGCAGACCAAGGTCCAGCTATCCTCCATAGTCTCAAAAAAAATCCTGTGGGAAACACAGCAAAATGATTTTGTGTATGATTTAGGCATAGGGGAGAGTAGGGCTGCACGATAAATTGCATGTAATTATCACGCACGTATAGTCAGTGAAGCCAGTTTCTTTGATTAGTAGTAAATTTCCATCATCTGCATTCAGCTTGAACGGCAATTTATACATGGAGTCGTAAATCACTCACAAGCTACGCAAAATTGTGCTCATAATCGCAGATGAATCGCATTTGATTATGAGCGTGATTCTGCATAGCTTGTCAGTCATTTACGACTCTGTGTATTAATTGCCGCTCCAGCTGAATGCACGTGATGGTGATTTACTACTAATCAAAGAACCAGCTTTATTGACTAATGCGTCTGACAATCGCATGCGATTTATCGTGCAGCCCTAGGGGAGAGTCTTTACAATGGTCAAATTCAGGCCAACTACATTTTTTTTTTTTTTAAACATGTTTAAAAATGACCAGGAGCTCGGGAGGTGCAATAAAATATAAGTGCAACATAAAGAAACAAAAATAAATAAATAAATAAATAAAGTTTAAGTGCATGTACTATACTTAAAGGAGAATAGTCATCCTGAGGTATATGTGTTTGTATACACATTTGTAAGGAGTGTCATAAGAAATTATGTTTTTTGAAATTATGACACAGTCTTTGCAAAGTGAACAAGCAAAGAAGATCAAATACCCATAACAAAAAAGGTAAAACAGCGATATAGGATGATTTTGAAGTTGAGGGAGAACATGAAATGGGAGTTTTTCGACATACACTAACTGTCATGTACCGAAAAAAGAGTTTAGGCAGAGCAAGACAAGACGAGCATTTGACATTAAAAAGTATATAAATTGTATTATTTTTATGAAAATAACTGATCGTTTCACTAGATAAGACCCTTCTTCCTCGCCGAGGTTGTTTACAACCACATTTGGGATCGTTAACAAACTCGGGGCACCATAGAAGTCTACTATATAAAGAGAAAAATGCTGAATTGAATCCTCAAAAAACATAATTTCTTTATTACTGAAGTAAGAAAGACATGAACATCTTGGAAGACACGGGGTGAGTACTAGGGATGCACCGACACCACTTTTTTCAGTACTCGACCGATACCGATGGTTTTATTTTTGGTACTTGCCGATTCTGAGTACCGATATCAATGTTTTTTAATTTACCGGTACATTTATAAAATATTGGGTACAGAAACTAAAAGAATATGTAAAATGTTAGTTGGTTAACTTCATTTATCAAATAGATACAGTCAAACCAAAATTCATTCAAACATCTTTTCTCACATTATCAGACAACATTTCTCTGCAAAATGCAACTTATTTTTGATTGATCCCAAGTGATCAATTTTACTGTATGAAATTTTTTTGGGGTATAATATGTCACACTTTTACTTTATTTTGCTGATTTACATAAATGAACTATAGTGTCCTGCACATTAATAAAACATAAATAAAAATTATACTAGTGTCTGAATAATTTTTGATTTGACTATATCTTTCAGTTATATCTACACTTAGTTTTTGCTTAACACTTACACCTAAGTTTTCGTTACTTTCACTGTTAATTTTTTGCTCTATGGTACATCATCTTTAATTTATTAGCATTAGAGCTCCTCCATTGCAGCAGCTACTGTAATCATGCGTTTTGTTGTAATAATGCAGGGACTACTTGTTATAAATCTCCTAACAGTGATATTTTCGCCAATAAAGTTGTGTGTGCTTTATAGTGAATGCCCCTATAAATTTTATATTTCCAAATTAGTTTTAATCCAAATTATGCGTGTGCTAAGTGAGCAAACGTCAATAAAGATCACGCAACAGAATTGCGCTCCCCCGCCCCCCTCTCTCTCCCTATCTTTAGATAACTTGCGCATTGTTTTACTTATTTATTTTTGACATATCTGACAGAACTACAAACTTCTGAGTAATGTCTGTGAGAAAACGATATCGGTGTGTTCACACGGGGCGTCAGCGTCAACGCTTGAAGGAAGGCGTGGCTGAAGTTTGGCACTGACGCCATGGTCATAGCAGCGTCAGCCAATGAAATTAGATAGGAACTCAACAACAAAAACTCAGATACAGCTTCATTGTCATTCAACATAAATATATCATAAAGGACCGGGTGATTGCCCACCGCAACAATTAGTTTCTCCTCCATTTTATAATTTATCCTCAGTTTGCTGCTCTTGAACAGGACGAACGTGATTGGCTCCCGCCTGGCTACTGTATTTGCATAGAGCGATCCTGATTGGCTGACGCTTCCGGCGGCGGCGCTTCACTGGCGTTGCTCGCGGCAGAAGTTGAAAAATTCTCAACTTCTGCCGCGAGCAACGCCAGTGAAGCGCCGCCGACGGATCCACAATTCTTTTCGGCAACGCTTGACATCACCCATTCAAAGTCAATGGGAAGCGTTGACGCTGACGCCCCGTGTGAACACACCGTATTAACTCGTCAAGCTCGTACAGTACCTCATACCGGTATCGGTGCACTCCTAATTTTTGATCTGAAAGTAGACTTTTCCTTTAAGTGATACCTATCTAGTTATGAGTAAATTGTGAAATCCAACCCTGTGGATTACCTGCCTCTCCTCCTGAGCATTTTGTCGTGTGGGTCCAGGAAGGCTTCTTGTATGTCTGGATATCGATGCACAACTCTTTCAACCATGAGAAATGAAGTTCCAGTGTGTCTTCACATCCAGGGCAACAGAATGGTCAGGCAGGCCTGAAATATAAACATATAAGCCACTAAAATCAATTTAAATCTATAGTTGTGCCTGAGTGACACTGAAACAATGAGGTTTAGTTTTTCACCCAGGATTCACTGATTCCTATGAAACATGATGGATTATCTCATGATCCTGGATCCTTGCAGCCATTCATTTGGAGATGGTTTGGATGATATGCAGTTATTTCTAAAGAGGAAAGAATCAACAATACAAAAACACCAATAGCAGCACTGTTGGTCCTGTAGCTTATATCAGTTTTTCAGTACTGAACAAGTCAGGAGCCAAATCAGTACCTGTTCTCAATAATCATCCCTACTCATAATTATAATAGTTGTCGGCTTGGTGCTGCCCAGACTGTCTCTCCTCCTGCTGACAAAAATGTTAGTTTTACAACAATGAATACAATATTGAGTCTACTAGGTAGTAACAAATGGGCATCTTTTCTAATAAGCAACTCACTGAATCATTGCCTGGTTCATTGTCAGTCAGGACCTAAAGAAAATTAACCACTTGTTTATTAAAAGAAAATTAACCACTTGTTTATTAAAAGATTTGTTAAAACGAACGTATCAGATCTATTTGTGAATGAAAGGTAACGTTAACTAGCATAAAAAGCAAGCATGTAAAAAACACCAACACCAATAGTGAGCAAATGACACAATTTACAGGTCTGTTGCTCCAGGGGAAATGCGGAAATTATTATTCCCACATACACTGAAGGTGATTTCGTTAGCATCGGTCTAATTAAACGTTTAAACAGTAGTTTATATTCAAGCTTACAATATGGCTAGCATGAGCAACAAAGCGAGAGTGGCAGGCAATCAAACAAGCTATTACGGTTGAAGTTTTTTTTAATTTGACAGTGAATACTGTATAGTTTATTGTGTTACATTTTAAACTGAACTAAAAAGAAGGAATACATTTTTTTTTCTCATGATTTTAGCAGTTAACGTTACCTCAGACCGCGACATAAGCGAACCAAACATGGCATTTATTTACGAAATTAATATAGAAAACCTACAAAAATACAAAACACTAATCATCTTACATGATATCTAACGTTATATCATCAAAAACGATGAATAAAAAATGATTTACAGCGCTTACCTTTTCCTTCGTGTCCGTCTGCTGGAAGTTGACCGTTAAAGTGACGGGCACGCGCACTTACGCAGTACACAAAAAGTGACGTGCGCTGGTTTAAATGTTCACTTGTCCCATGCCGTTTTTCAATAAATTTCTTCTGTCATTCACAAGCATAAATTATTGCTATTTGCTAACAAACTATTTGGTTTTTGTTTTGTCATTAATTTGCTGACAAATATATATCCACATTTTAAATGACGGCATAATTATTATATTTCTATAACAATTCATGCCATCATGCAAAATGCTTGATTAATTCATTATATTTCCCTTATTATAGGCTATCCAAATCGTATACACCTTAAAAAGATAGGCCAAATACATGTAGTGCAATAATATGAAAAGTTATCTGCAGACCAGCTGACACGTCGCTACAACGTTCCCATGCGACTAACTAGCGACGTCTTTTGAGGACGTGCACAGGACGTTTCTGGGACCTTAGCCAAAATTCTGAAAAATGGAACGTTACCACGACGTCCTCACGACGTTGTCAAGTAATGTCACGCTGACCAAATGACGACCAACTGGCGACGTCCTCACAACATACTGTGTATGCTGGGTAGAGACCATAGGATCACGTCCCTACAACGTTCCCCATGGGACCAACTAGCAACGTCTGTAGAGGACGAGCCCACGACGTTTCTGGAACGTCACCAACATTCTAAAACCTTGAATATCTCTCTAGCATGTATAAATGGAATGTCAGTCTTGACGAATACATATCTAACATTTTAAATTGTAAGCATTTTATATTTATCAATTGTAAATATATTGTAAATAAAATACTGGTAGACCTATACTATAGAGACCAGGGGACCACGTCGCCACAACGTTCGCGATGGGACTAACTAGCGACGTCTGTTGAGGACGTGCCCACGACGTTTCTGGAACGTTAGCTAATATTCTAAAAAAATGGAACTTTGCCACGACGTCCTCACAAGGTCGCCATAAAGTAATGTCGCGCTGACCAAAGGACGACGAACTGACGACGTCGTCACAACGTACTGTGTTTGCTGGGAATAAAAGCTCTTTTCCGACTTTTCCCGCGTTCCAAGTCTTAAAATACTCCCGGACACACATAATGAATGATGATTTTACATTTTTTAATCTTTACTTACCGAAAATCGTCCTTCACTCGCTTCCATCTGCAGACGCTGAGAAAATGGCCGCTTCTCGCACTTTTTGACGTAAGGTGGACACGACGTGCCTGCTCTCTCTCGAGTCCGCGTTCCTAACCCAGCACCGCTGGGTTATAAATTAAGACCAGTTTTAACCCAAAATTGGGTTAAATTAACCCAACTTTCTTACCCAGCGGTCTCAACCCAGCATTTGGGTTGAAAAAACAACCCAGCGTGGGGGCAAAAATAATGAGAATAACAATTAGCAATTACCATGCAGAGACCACCAAACACAAACACCGTTGAAAACAGATACAGTCCACAAAGTGGTATTTATGTGCTCTTCAGAGTGGCCTCCTTACAGCAGCTAACCAATCACAGCAGAAGTTTGATCTAATGATAGGCCCTAATGCTTGACAACCCCTCATTTTCATGTTAGTCACCACCCACCCAGATAGCAAGAACCTTTGGGTCAAATGTGCCAAACTTTCATATATGTTTTGCCATGGCATTAGAATTGGAGGTAATTTTCTTTTAGATCACTATTTGTATTGAGGTATATACCCCACTGACAGTCATATGTGCTTTGGCTATGGCACACTGTGGAATATGTTAACTTATGGCTAACATTTGGCTTTTACTTGGGAAAACACAGGTGTGGCATTCCATATATCAGCCTATTTAACAAGGTTATTGATTGCTTGCTGTCTTTTCGTTATTCCAATTGGTGGATTACTGAAAATTTGAAAATATGTCCGTTATTTCCCGATCTGCCCCCTATTTACAGCAACAGCAGTGTTGCCAAGTCCGCGGTTTCCCGCGGAATTGGGCTACTTTAACACCATTGCAGTGCGTTGTTATTCATGTCAATGCAAATTTTACAATGGGAAGCCAGTTTAAAAAAAAAAAAAAAAAGTGTATTTTACCCTGGAATGCAATTTTTAACGGGGACCCCCTCCTCAAAACGCCACTGCGCTACTTTTAAGCTGGTTGTGAGTAGCAACTGTAAACACACTGTTGGGTTAATTGTGCTGGGTGAAATTGACTCTAAGGGGTTCTTTCATCACTGAACACCTAGGTTGACCCAGTTTTGACTCAATCGGTTTATTCATTTTTCCACTCCATCGAACGTTCTGGTTTCTTCACTCTCTCCTTGTCAGACGGTCAAACAACTTGCAGCAAGCAGGATTATAAGGTAAGTTCATATGATGATATGATTATTTACCTTTATTTTTACGAAGTTGTGGTTTACAGCACAGTGATTTCACTGTTTAATGCAATATTTGATCTGTCCCTGTGCAGGGTTAGCATTTTATTCTGTGAATGATTATAAGGTTAAGTAGCAGCAGCCTAGATACATTTTTTGCAGTCATCAATCGCTTTATCGCTGGATAAAAGTTGTGTGTGTGTGTGCACGTGCAAAGTTTTAGATCTTTAGTATACATATGTCCCTTATTTAACGCCTCATGAAAAAAAAAACATAAACTAGGTCAGAAATACGGGGTAAGTTCAGTTACTGTCTAAGTACTGTATATGGCTTTGTAATGTGTTGTCAGAATTAGATAATTTCGTACTAAATTTGATCTTTTAAGGGCATATTTTTTTCAAGTAAATGTCTGCGATGTTATTTTTATGTTGATCATTTTCGCGCTCTTTTTTCCTCAGGTTTTGCCTCACTTTTTCCTAAAACGATATGCCCTTACCTTAATAACGTTAAATTACGATATTACTGGTATGTTTATTATTATTTGTCACTTAAATGTAATGTTTTCTTAGCTACAGTATGCGTGGTGTATACGCAGTGGTGTAGTGCAGGCTATACGCAGGCGTCACTTCTTTATCAGTCGGCTTTGCTTATACCCACTTCTAAATTGAGTATTGTAAAATACGCTGACGCGGTTTTCGCCTCAGAAATAGTCTTAACGGCCTCTTCTACTGAATGGAAGAGATAGCTTTAATACAACGACTGTGAGTTTCATATGTCATATTTACACAAGATTTAGGTGTTAATAGAGGGTTATTAACCGATTTACATGTTAATTCGTAAACCTTTTTTTCCTGCGATTAAACTGAAAGTAGTTTCCTAAAGAAAACGGCGTCCTGTAATGAAGACTAGCTTAATTATTGCAAGGCTCATTAAGTTTTAATTGTTAAAAGTAATGTTTTGCATGTAATATTTCAGACTTGTTGAGCTTCTAGTCTTCATTGTGCCCGCGCCGGGAGTTAACGGCACAGAAGACCGCGTGTGAGAGGAGGCGATCGGCTCGGCTTCTTCAGAAGAGACGGAAAGACGATATAAGGCAAGTAATGGTCATAATTCCGTATAATATCACCTTTTTTGACTATTAGTAAAAGAATGGTTGCATTTTTTTAGAGATTGAAAGCCAGAGACATAGGAGAGCTTCATTCTTTCAGGATAATTGCGAGTGATTTTTAGAAAATACATGTTTCTGTTGTCTTCTGCCTGTTTACTTCACATTTTGATACAACAACAGTATGATGACTTGTTCACATTTTATTTAAACCATTGATGTCCGTTTTTTGCAGAACTCAACTTTGAGGCTAACACCACAGAAGCCTACTTGTGTGAGGAGGCGATTTTTCTGAGCTTTAGAAAAGAGGGAAAGGTGATTTAAGGCAAGTAAAGGTAATAATTTAATGTTATATTTTATTTAATTAATTAATTTATTTATTTGTCTAAGAGTAAAAATATGTTTTATGTAGATGTTCAAAGCCAGAATCAGGATAGATTCATTCTTTTTGATTGATACGAGCTATTTGTAGAAAATAAACATTTCCATTGTCTTCTGCCTGTTTACTTAATATTTTGATGCAAAAATAGTATGATTACTTGTTCACATTTTAATTAAATAATTGATGTGCATATTTTTCATTGCAGAACTCAAACCAGCTCTGGAGTTAATGGCACGGAGGCCGCGTGAGAGAGGAGGCGATCTCCTCAGCTTCTTCAGAAGAGAGGGAAAGACAGTATAAGGCAAGTAAAGGTCATAATGTCATAATTCCATATTATATATTTTTTTGACTAGTAGTAAAAGAATGTTTACTTTTTTGTAGATGTTGAAAGCCGGAGACATAGGAGAGCTTCATTCTTTCAGGATTGATGTGAGTTATTTTTGAAAATTTTTGAATAATGTTTGCTTCACATTTTGAACAGTATGATGACTTGTTCACATTTTATTTAAACCATTGATGTCTGTGTTTTTCATTGCAGAACTCAAACCAACTTTGGAGTTAACAACACAGAAGCCTGTTTGTGTGAGGAGGTGATTTTCTCAGCTGCTTCATAAGAGAGGGAAAGGCGGTTTAAGGCAAGTAATGGTCATAATTTTGTTTTGTTTGTTTGACTGTAAAAAAAATGTTTTATGTAGAGGTTAAAAGGCCAGAGACATAAGAGAGCTTCATTCTTTTAAGATTGATGGGAATTATGTTTTAGAAAATAAATGTTATCAATGTCTGCTACTGTAGTATTCTAAAGCACTGTGGTAGACAAAGACAATAAACAACCACACAATATGGTTGAAATAATAAAAGTCTAGTTACCCATCCTTACAGAATTGAATGCACCTCTGTTTGAAAATGGTTACATTTGAACTAAATGTTTTCTTTTTTAAATGTTTTTCTATTTTAGGCCACTGATGAAGAGCAGGTGGTGACTGGGATGAATGCTGGACAAAGAGGAGAAATGATCTTCCCCCAAACTGATGCAACGGTGGTTTTAAAGGAGGAGGCCGCCCTAGATAATGTCAAAGATGTTGCACACCTTTGCTGAGCTGATGGGACTTCATGACTACATCAATTATCTTAAAGAGATTAAGGAAATTGGCAGTGATGCATTTTCTGTATGCAGTCATGGACTATGAAACAAACCGTAAGTGTATAGTCTGTAAAAACAACATGTCAAATGCTCGTTCTGTGTTGTTTAGTAGAAATGGAGTTCTCATTCATTCATACACATACTCTCAATACTTCACACATTTGCTTGTGTTAAATGTTATAATGTCAGTGTTAATGTTGTGGTTTTATTTTTAGTTTGTGTTTTAAAAGAAAAAAGAAGAAAGAAACTATTAACTAATTGTACAATTATTGTAAAGTAGTGTTTTTTGTACAGTAGTTTTATACAATATACAGAATTTACCAGACAAAATAGTCAGCAGATGTTCAGTGCTTTGTTTATAAACTCTGTACCTGCTAATGCCATATTTTTTTCTGCATTTCTTTTCACATGCATGTTACTTTTGAATGTTTTCTCTTGTTGTAGTTTTTAATAAACATTTATCTTTTGATAGTCATTCTGTGTGTGTTAAAGTGATTTTATAATGATCAAGATTTGTAGATTTAATGCCTAGCTCAATTTTGGGTTCATTTTAGCCTAGCAGTGTAGTAATTTTGAACCATAAAAAAAGCAACCCAGCATGCTGGGTCAATCATTCAACCCAACTTGCTGGGTCAAAACAACCCAGCGCTGGGTTTGTCCCTTTTTTTTTACCCAGCGCTGGGTTGCCAAAATAACCCAAATTGGGTTGTTTTTAACCCAGCATTTTTTAGAGTGTACGTTAATGTGCCAGGCACTTTCACATCGGTCAGCCAATGTTTTAGTTTTACTGATTATTTTTTGGGGGAAATCAGTGTTGTATTTTTCCAAACATTTGTTAATTATTATTTTATTTGAAATAGTTATTTACTGATTGATTCAAACGATTTAAATGCAGGAACAAGTGGGTTCATGTATTGGTTAATTTTCTTTTCTTAGTGTCTTTATTAATAAATTGCTTTTGCAGGTTTCATCCTAAGCAGTACAGCCTATTCCACTTCTCACCTAATATAAGGATGAATATACACAGGTCAGCATTCAGTTACCCGAACTAAAACTAATACGGAATTATGACCATTACTTGCCTTATATCGTCTTTCCGTCTCTTCTGAAGAAGCCGAGCCGATCGCCTCCTCTCACACGCGGTCTTCTGTGCCGTTAACTCCCGGCGCGGGCACAATGAAGACTAGAAGCTCAACAAGTCTGAAATATTACATGCAAAACATTACTTTTAACAATTAAAACTTAATGAGCCTTGCAATAATTAAGCTACCCAACAAACATGAGACGTCCACCCGACGTGCAGATCACGTCTATATTGCGTCGGTCGGTCCAGGACCATATTTGTACTTCTACACGACGTGCAAATCCAGTACAGTATCTGGACGTCGGACTACGACGTCCCTTGGACGTAGATATGCAGTTCAAAATTTGAACGTCTATTAAGGGGTTTTCCTGGACGTCTGTATAACGTGCAGAACAGGTTCAGGAAATCGACTTAAGAACTTTTTATACAATTAAACATGACAAAGTTCTGACTTAAAAAAAAATGTAAATATCATTTTTATAAAACATTTACGTGTTAAAACAGTGTAATATTTGTATAAAAACATCATGTCATTAACATAATGCGGCCATTTAATTATTTTATTAATATTATTAATATTATTATTATTTTTTTTTATGTGTAGTATTTTTCACTAGGACATTGAAAGAAACAGCCGCTTACATCTATGTGTGTGTGATTAAGTTAAGTTAAAGTTTAAGTTAAATAGATGTAAAGAGATTTAAATATAATAGATAAATATATTTAAATATTGAATAATAATACAGAATATTAACACAATATTATTGTTTATTATATATTTTAATAATAATAATATATTTAATAAATACATTTAAATTTAATTTAATAAATAGATCTATATTTAAACGTGCGCTTGCGTGAGGGGCATTAACGTAGTGACGTAAACGTGATGGCGCAAGCAGCCGCGAAGACGGAAGATATTGATATTGTGTCAAAGAGTATAGAAGTACCAAGAGGCGAAACTCTGTACTGATATGGGCAACAGTCTATAGATGGCGCTGCGGAGGCGTTGCCTCTGACACCTGCAAAAAGTGTGTAGAAGATGCGAGCGAGCAAGTGGCTGAAACGTAAGCAGTGTGCTGCAATAAATTGCAGCAATTATCAATCCACCAGGCATGATTTTGCGTTTCACCGGTTTCCAAGTGATCCACAAAGGTAATAATAATAACAAGGGGAAATATTTTAACTATGAATTGATTTTACAGTACATATTAAATTGTTAGCAGGACTGCTTGTACATTAACATTCGCCAACTCGCCAAATGCAGGTTGATTTCAGCTGTACAGTTAATACAGTTTTTTTTTACAGACGCTAGGACACATTTCTCAATACTTAGGTCACTTTTGCAAAACTCTTCACACAATTCTCCAAACCGACTTTCAGCTTGGCAAAGCAGTTCATTTCACATTCAGAATGCACTACAACTACCAAAACACTTTATTCAGGTCTCAAATAAACTCATTCTTCCACAACACTAGCAAAGGTTGACAGCCGACAAACACACTTTGTCACCCACAAAACATTGAGCTAAAAAACACTAACAACATGTAGCATTACACAGTGTTTTCTTGTGTAAAACAAGGACACATCTCTGTTCATAATTGCAATAAATATTGTTTATAACTGCAATATATGTTACTGGAATGAATCAGACATGATGCAGAATTTGGCAATATTTTATGTTGTTTATTTATTATTTTTTTTTTGCACTAGGTAATTCCAAAATACAAGAATTTGTATACACATCATCTACTGATACAGATACAATAGTAATGCTAATCTATAAAAAATTCAACAGCAATAAAATATTGCAAAAAAATGCAAATGTCCTGCATGTACAAAGAGTTTTGGCAGTTGTTGTGTCTGAGTGAGAAAAGAAGTCATGAAATTTGAGAGATGTAGTCATTGATTGCATTTTGTGCCAAAACAATGATAATTGATCCTCAGTTTAGCCCACATAGACTTCTGTTGTGCTCACTGTGTGAATAGTTTTGCAAAAGTGACATTTTGTATTGAGAAATGTGTCCTAGCGTCTGTAAAAAACTGTAAATCGAAATTAATGCTTGTCTGAGATGAGTAGATATTTTTTCAGAAGTAAAAGAAGAGAATTTTACTTGTAGTAGTAGTTTTATACCTAACATTTTTATAAGCTGAAGTTATGCCCCATCTTTTGCAGATGTGCCCGGTGGGTCCAAAATCTTCGAAATGCATCCCTTGATAATATACCTTTGGATCGGCTGCATCGTTCCTATAGAGTGTGCAGTGGTGGTTTTGATCTCTGTTGCTTATTTGATTTTGATCTATTACTATTTTCAGTTCAGTGTTCACTTAATACATGACAAATTACAGAGACCTCACAATAGTTGGAGTCCTTGAGACAATGGTTGCTAGGTGTTCATATTTTGTGATAAATTTGAACAGTTTTTTATGAATGTGTACCATTTTTTATAAATGTATTTTTTAATAAAAAAAAAAAAATTACATTGTGAATAAATGAATTTAAGTGTGTCTGACTCTATCACTACCAAACATCGAATCTGGTTATTTCACTACATTAAGTTTTTAACTTAACAAGGAAAAAAATACAATAGAACATAGATATGGGTAAGTAAAGGGTTTGCAGTAATTGTATCGGTTTACTTGGTAAACAGTAAGCAGTATGAAACAGTCTAGTCAATTGGTGAAGGGGACCTGTCTATAATATTTAATTTAGATATAAATACATATATATACAAACTTTACATAAGGCATTGTAAGTTGGTCAAGCGCGACTGGCTCGTATTATTCTACGGCGGTTTGTGTAGGTGTCAGTCCAAAATGGCGGCAGCACAGTTATGTCATGGGCGGAACTGTTGCTATGGAGCGTTCTATTGAGTTTCGCCTCTTGGTACTTCTATACTCTTTGTGTATTACCAAAGACTGAAGATATAACCACCACGATAGATCCGTCGTGTAATTTATTTAACTTTACGTTAAGGACACTTTATAAAGCCTACAGAGGATGGGACCCAACTTGACCAACGAACAGCCTTCACAACGCAACGCTGCTATATGGAAATTTAAACAGTAACGGTCTCTAACGGTCATCTGAGAGACGGACGGGTGCTATAAGCCGAAGGTAAGCGATATAAATGTACCTTTATTCGTCGTTTTGTCAATCTAATGTTAAATTTCACTTTAGATGTATGTTGTTCTGTGTTATGACGATTTCAAATTCAACTTTTTGTAATTTTTATATCTCCCTGTTGGTTAATTTGCGAGTAAAGTGGTCAGTGAAGTTACAGTCTGAGGTAAATTTATGTTGATCCCTTTTAATTGTCTAAATTAGTCACTAAAACACGTAACTTCACAATAATGTAAGATTTTCAAAACTTTATCTTGTGTTAAGTGTGTTCTTGTAGTAAAATAGACTTTCAGTAAATTCACTAAAGACTAAATATCAGTCTGGCAGTTTTTTCTGATCATATGTTTACCAAAGAGGTCATAATGAGCATTGTGAAGCTATATTTGTAGTTAAAATAATAATAATCGTTTATATTTCAATGTTGTTTTCAGGGCAGTTCATGAAGACGAGATGAGATGTTTTGTCAACCTGGACAGAAGTTCCACCTCCCACACCAAACTCTCTGCTGTATATGGAGGCCTGTGCACTAGCACATGGGTTTTGGAGCCAGGGACCTCTTGCAGGGAAGAAGATTTTCCAAGGACCCCCTCATAAATATAACAGTGTTTAAGGCTAAAGTTAATGTGGATAGGAGTATAATGAACATAATATAATTGTTTTATTGGTGCAAATTGTCCCTATTTTATATGAACTGTGTAATAATACAGCACAATATAGGCCTAATTTAACATATTTTCCAGACTTTACACCAGGTCAGGAAAAAAACATGCATAAGTTGCATTGGTGTATAAGGCACATTTTAAAATAATAAATAAAACAAATGTTAATAAACTTAACAAACATTATAAACAATGTAAACATGTAATTTACTTTTCCAAATAATTTAAATTAATTGCCATTCAGAACAGATATATATATATATATATATATTAGGGGTGTGATGAGACACTTATCCCACGAGACGACATGAGACTGTGTTCACGAGAACGAGACGAGAATTTTAAACTTTTCTTAAGAAATCCTCAATGATTAAAATATAGGGAAAATAGTCTTTTATTCAACTGAAAAAGACAAAATGCAAAAAACATTTAGGTGTATTTTGAACTTTATGAAATTAAACTTCCATTTTAATGGAATAATATGCAGTAATAAACAACATTTAAACAAGAGCTTCACGATTCTGGATAAATTGTAAATCCCACTTGTTTTTAATAAATTGGAGATCACGATTCTAGAGAAAAAAGATTGGAAAACTAAACAAAATAACAATTTACTAGTGGTTCTGACAAACTATTCACTGCTTAAGACTTTTAAAAACATATTCATTTAAACAAAATAATAATAATAATAAAAACATTTAATGAAGGGAGTCAGTGTCTCACTTCATTAAGACTTGTTTGACTATTGAAATTTCCTGAATGAATGATTCAATGACATACTTTTTTTAAATGGGCAATTGTCGCCACCTCCTGGCGGAAGAGGATAAGCGTTACTATACATACAAGATAGTTTCGTTTGATCGCTACTGTAGAAAATAAGTGTTTATACCCTAACTATAAACTTTAATCCCAGTACTTCTGTTACTTAAATGTCTGTTACACAGCAATAATGATTATAATGTGGTTGAAAAGATTGTTTGTGTTGTTCTTTCTGCGTTCACATTTACCCTCTGATTCATTAACATGGGCATCGACAAAACGAGCCATTCATTACAAGCAATATTTATTTTAAATTAAGCCTATCACAAACTTATTTAATATGATACTGAAACTGCTAAACTTTTTTTTTAGTATGTACAGAAGGTTTTAAACTTCTCTTGTGTCAGAATTAGACGTTTTTTCCCCCCTCAGTTCAGCTCCAACAGGTGAACATAATGTATGTTTTGTATGTTATTTGTTACAGTTGTTATCCACTGAAAATACGTCCACAGTGACCAGATCTAAACTAAATTTTAACCTTCTAGAGGTGTCCTGTGAATGTCAATATTGGACGTCCAGAAGACGTCATAAAAAGACGTTGTAAAAACTTTCATTCTGGCTCTTCAGGGGACGTCATTTCAACGACCGACAAAGACGTTGAAATGACGTCGTTTGGACGTACTTTTACTCATTCATTACAATTAATATTTATTTTAAGTTAAAATTTAAGTGTTTTCATGGTTTTTGTACACTGTGTCTGTAAGTTTATTTACAAGTACAAATAAAAAATTATAATAAAATAAACATGATTTTTACTTGAATGCAGCCTAAGAGTGTATATATTATGTCCAGAAACAGTATAAATGACATCAAAATGAGACTGCAGTTGACCTTCTAAGACGTTGAAAATACGTCCATAATGACCAGATCTGAACTAAATTTTAACCTTCTAGAGACGTCCTGTGAACGTCAATATTGGACGTCCAAAAGACGTCATGAAAAGACGTTGTAAAAACTTTCATTCTGGCTCTTCAGGGGACGTCATTTCAACGTCCGACAAAGACGTTGAAATGACGTCGTTTGGACGTACTTTTGCTCAGTGGGTAGTCTTCATTACAGAACGCCGTTTTCTTTAGGAAACTACTTTCAGTTTAATCGCAGGAAAAAAAGGTTTACGAATTAACATGTAAATCGGTTAAACACCAACACCAACACCAATAGTGAGCAAATGACACAATTTACAGGTCTGTTGCTCCAGGGGAAATGCGGAAATTATTATTCCCACATACACTGAAGGTGATTTCGTTAGCATCGGTCTAATTAAACGTTTAAACAGTAGTTTATATTCAAGCTTACAATATGGCTAGCATGAGCAACAAAGCGAGAGTGGCAGGCAATCAAACAAGCTATTACGGTTGAAGTTTTTTTTAATTTGACAGTGAATACTGTATAGTTTATTGTGTTACATTTTAAACTGAACTAAAAATAAGGAATACATTTTTTTTTCTCATGATTTTAGCAGTTAACGTTACCTCAGACCGCGACATAAGCGAACCAAACATGGCATTTATTTACGAAATTAATATAGAAAACCTACAAAAATACAAAACACTAATCATCTTACATGATATCTAACGTTATATCATCAAAAACGATGAATAAAAAATGATTTACAGCGCTTACCTTTTCCTTCGTGTCCGTCTGCTGGAAGTTGACCGTTAAAGTGACGGGCACGCGCACTTACGCAGTACACAAAAAGTGACGTGCGCTGGTTTAAATGTTCACTTGTCCCATGCCGTTTTTCAATAAATTTCTTCTGTCATTCACAAGCATAAATTATTGCTATTTGCTAACAAACTATTTGGTTTTTGTTTTGTCATTAATTTGCTGACAAATATATATCCACATTTTAAATGACGGCATAATTATTATATTTCTATAACAATTCATGCCATCATGCAAAATGCTTGATTAATTCATTATATTTCCCTTATTATAGGCTATCCAAATCGTATACACCTTAAAAAGATAGGCCAAATACATGTAGTGCAATAATATGAAAAGTTATCTGCAGACCAGCTGACACGTCGCTACAACGTTCCCATGCGACTAACTAGCGACGTCTTTTGAGGACGTGCACAGGACGTTTCTGGGACCTTAGCCAAAATTCTGAAAAATGGAACGTTACCACGACGTCCTCACGACGTTGTCAAGTAATGTCACGCTGACCAAATGACGACCAACTGGCGACGTCCTCACAACATACTGTGTATGCTGGGTAGAGACCATAGGATCACGTCCCTACAACGTTCCCCATGGGACCAACTAGCAACGTCTGTAGAGGACGAGCCCACGACGTTTCTGGAACGTCACCAACATTCTAAAACCTTGAATATCTCTCTAGCATGTATAAATGGAATGTCAGTCTTGACGAATACATATCTAACATTTTAAATTGTAAGCATTTTATATTTATCAATTGTAAATATATTGTAAATAAAATACTGGTAGACCTATACTATAGAGACCAGGGGACCACGTCGCCACAACGTTCGCGATGGGACTAACTAGCGACGTCTGTTGAGGACGTGCCCACGACGTTTCTGGAACGTTAGCTAATATTCTAAAAAAATGGAACTTTGCCACGACGTCCTCACAAGGTCGCCATAAAGTAATGTCGCGCTGACCAAAGGACGACGAACTGACGACGTCGTCACAACGTACTGTGTTTGCTGGGAATAAAAGCTCTTTTCCGACTTTTCCCGCGTTCCAAGTCTTAAAATACTCCCGGACACACATAATGAATGATGATTTTACATTTTTTAATCTTTACTTACCGAAAATCGTCCTTCACTCGCTTCCATCTGCAGACGCTGAGAAAATGGCCGCTTCTCGCACTTTTTGACGTAAGGTGGACACGACGTGCCTGCTCTCTCTCGAGTCCGCGTTCCTAACCCAGCACCGCTGGGTTATAAATTAAGACCAGTTTTAACCCAAAATTGGGTTAAATTAACCCAACTTTCTTACCCAGCGGTCTCAACCCAGCATTTGGGTTGAAAAAACAACCCAGCGTGGGGGCAAAAATAATGAGAATAACAATTAGCAATTACCATGCAGAGACCACCAAACACAAACACCGTTGAAAACAGATACAGTCCACAAAGTGGTATTTATGTGCTCTTCAGAGTGGCCTCCTTACAGCAGCTAACCAATCACAGCAGAAGTTTGATCTAATGATAGGCCCTAATGCTTGACAACCCCTCATTTTCATGTTAGTCACCACCCACCCAGATAGCAAGAACCTTTGGGTCAAATGTGCCAAACTTTCATATATGTTTTGCCATGGCATTAGAATTGGAGGTAATTTTCTTTTAGATCACTATTTGTATTGAGGTATATACCCCACTGACAGTCATATGTGCTTTGGCTATGGCACACTGTGGAATATGTTAACTTATGGCTAACATTTGGCTTTTACTTGGGAAAACACAGGTGTGGCATTCCATATATCAGCCTATTTAACAAGGTTATTGATTGCTTGCTGTCTTTTCGTTATTCCAATTGGTGGATTACTGAAAATTTGAAAATATGTCCGTTATTTCCCGATCTGCCCCCTATTTACAGCAACAGCAGTGTTGCCAAGTCCGCGGTTTCCCGCGGAATTGGGCTACTTTAACACCATTGCAGTGCGTTGTTATTCATGTCAATGCAAATTTTACAATGGGAAGCCAGTTTAAAAAAAAAAAAAAAAAGTGTATTTTACCCTGGAATGCAATTTTTAACGGGGACCCCCTCCTCAAAACGCCACTGCGCTACTTTTAAGCTGGTTGTGAGTAGCAACTGTAAACACACTGTTGGGTTAATTGTGCTGGGTGAAATTGACTCTAAGGGGTTCTTTCATCACTGAACACCTAGGTTGACCCAGTTTTGACTCAATCGGTTTATTCATTTTTCCACTCCATCGAACGTTCTGGTTTCTTCACTCTCTCCTTGTCAGACGGTCAAACAACTTGCAGCAAGCAGGATTATAAGGTAAGTTCATATGATGATATGATTATTTACCTTTATTTTTACGAAGTTGTGGTTTACAGCACAGTGATTTCACTGTTTAATGCAATATTTGATCTGTCCCTGTGCAGGGTTAGCATTTTATTCTGTGAATGATTATAAGGTTAAGTAGCAGCAGCCTAGATACATTTTTTGCAGTCATCAATCGCTTTATCGCTGGATAAAAGTTGTGTGTGTGTGTGCACGTGCAAAGTTTTAGATCTTTAGTATACATATGTCCCTTATTTAACGCCTCATGAAAAAAAAAACATAAACTAGGTCAGAAATACGGGGTAAGTTCAGTTACTGTCTAAGTACTGTATATGGCTTTGTAATGTGTTGTCAGAATTAGATAATTTCGTACTAAATTTGATCTTTTAAGGGCATATTTTTTTCAAGTAAATGTCTGCGATGTTATTTTTATGTTGATCATTTTCGCGCTCTTTTTTCCTCAGGTTTTGCCTCACTTTTTCCTAAAACGATATGCCCTTACCTTAATAACGTTAAATTACGATATTACTGGTATGTTTATTATTATTTGTCACTTAAATGTAATGTTTTCTTAGCTACAGTATGCGTGGTGTATACGCAGTGGTGTAGTGCAGGCTATACGCAGGCGTCACTTCTTTATCAGTCGGCTTTGCTTATACCCACTTCTAAATTGAGTATTGTAAAATACGCTGACGCGGTTTTCGCCTCAGAAATAGTCTTAACGGCCTCTTCTACTGAATGGAAGAGATAGCTTTAATACAACGACTGTGAGTTTCATATGTCATATTTACACAAGATTTAGGTGTTAATAGAGGGTTATTAACCGATTTACATGTTAATTCGTAAACCTTTTTTTCCTGCGATTAAACTGAAAGTAGTTTCCTAAAGAAAACGGCGTCCTGTAATGAAGACTAGCTTAATTATTGCAAGGCTCATTAAGTTTTAATTGTTAAAAGTAATGTTTTGCATGTAATATTTCAGACTTGTTGAGCTTCTAGTCTTCATTGTGCCCGCGCCGGGAGTTAACGGCACAGAAGACCGCGTGTGAGAGGAGGCGATCGGCTCGGCTTCTTCAGAAGAGACGGAAAGACGATATAAGGCAAGTAATGGTCATAATTCCGTATAATATCACCTTTTTTGACTATTAGTAAAAGAATGGTTGCATTTTTTTAGAGATTGAAAGCCAGAGACATAGGAGAGCTTCATTCTTTCAGGATAATTGCGAGTGATTTTTAGAAAATACATGTTTCTGTTGTCTTCTGCCTGTTTACTTCACATTTTGATACAACAACAGTATGATGACTTGTTCACATTTTATTTAAACCATTGATGTCCGTTTTTTGCAGAACTCAACTTTGAGGCTAACACCACAGAAGCCTACCCAGCAGGCATTGTGGACGCCAATATAATCGGTCAGGATTGACGCTGGACCCCAACGCTGGACAGAGGTGTTTTTGGTTGAAAATGAAAATCGGGTTGACGTCAGAACCCAACGGCAGAATGACGTCAATGTCCAACGTTGGACAGACGTTGCATTTTGGTTGAAAATGAAAATCGGGTTGACGTCAGATCCCAACGTCAGATTGACGTCAATCTCCAACGTTGGACAGACGTTGCATTTTGGTTGAAAA
>VONZ01002530.1:0-47458 GCA_012976165.1 Labeo catla
GATTCAGAGACAGATTGAAGCTGGACAAACAAACTGGATCTCTGACCATCACAAACACCAGAACTAAACACGCTGGAAATTATCAACTACGTGCTGACCGTACGATGGTGGTTTTCAGTCTTGCTGTCAGTGAGTTAAATATTTGTGTCATCTATTTTCTGTTTTAATCCCCACAAAATTGAGATTATTAATCCACACACCATTTTGTTTCTGTTTGTTCTCCAGGTCTTACAGATGCAGTGGAGTCAGTGTCAGTGATGAAGGGAGATTCAGTTACTCTAAACTCTGGTCTTACTAATATAAATGGTGTTGTGTTTCAGTGGGTGTTCGTAAACTCTTTAATAGCTCATATCAATGTAAAGGCTGACCACATAACTCTGTTTGATTATAATGATGGACGATTCAGAGACAGACTGAAGCTGGACAAACAGACTGGATCTCTGACCATCACAAACACCAGATCTGAACACTCGGGACTTTATGAACTAGAGATCTACAAAGAGGCCAAATCCAGGAAATTCCATCTTACGGTCTATGGTGAGTTTAATTTCATTTGCACCTTTAATTTGTTACTTTTTCAAATCAACTATAAAGCTGTATCATATCATTCAGACATTTTGTTCTTAAATTGACTAATTGATTTGTGCATTTAAAGCATTTAGGTGTGCTATTAAACTTTCTATATTCAAATGCTCTACTTTTGATCAGACTTAAAAACTAAATCAAGTTCAATCATTCTGTACAGAAATGCTTATTTGAAATTATCATTAACCTTTTTAATTCTTATTTATTTATTTTATTTTTTGGCAGTCAACCAACCATGAATTTGAATAGAGCATTGATATGCAAACATGACACATCAGTTTAAACTGCTTAACGAGACTTGTTAGTCATGATTAAAGCATTCGTGAAATGGCAGAAATGCTGATGCAATAAGGAAATCATTATGATCAATTGCTCAGTGGTGCAATGTTGCAACCTTTGATACAGGTTATTCTAATCTATAAACTGACTTCAGAACAGTAATATTTAACAAGGAACGTAAGAACAGAAATGTTAAAATACTAATTCCAATTACAGTGAACATTCTCTTTTTCCACATTTAAGCCCTGGTCTTGTTTCCTCTCGTTGTTTCTTCCTTATTGTCGTTAATCTTTTCCTCATTTATCTTTATTCTCTAATGTTTTCAAGCTCATCCACCTGTACCTATCATTAGCAGAGACTGTTCATCATCATTATCATCATCAGGATCATCAATGACCAAATGTTCATTTCTGTGCTCAATGGTGAATGTGAGTCATGTGACTCTCTCCTGGTACAAAGGAAACAGTTTATTGTCCAGCGTCAGTGTGTCTGATCTCAGCATCAGTCTCTCTCTACCTCTGGAGGTGGAATATCAGGATAAAAACACCTACAGCTGTGTGCTCAACAATCCTATCAGCAACCAGACCACACATCTCAACATCACTCAACTCTGTCAGACATGTTCAGGTACATCAGCGCAGGTACATTAGTCGATGTCGGTGCTGATATTAACGTTTATTGACTGTGATGTTTTTATTCATCAGACTCTGTCCGTGGTTGTGATTCTGCTGAAGCTTTGATCCGATTGGTCGTCACTATTCTGGTGGGCGTGGCTGCTGCAGCTGCTGTTGTTGTTCTTGTTTATGACATCAAATCCAGAAAAGCTGAACAAGATCGAGTACGTTTTTCCACACCAGAAACTTAACTCATGATGCAATTTCTATCATTTATTAATTTTCATTTATGTTTAATGACTTTATATATTCATCTGCTGATATCAGTTCTTTTACACACTAGAAGCTGAATTGGGAACAAACAGCAACACATTCTCACATTAATGCTCAAATTATTGATAAATACAGAAGATTATCAAGATTTTGCTCACACTAGTTTAAAATAACATGCTTATTAATATGCACAATTGAATCTCTTATTTAATAAGGAAATGGTGTTCCTCTACTGGCTGAACATAAGCATAAGAAAACATAAGATCTATCTTTGCCATTTGCAGGGTAAGATGTTTTTTATTTTATCATTATTATTTTTTTTAATCCAGTTTGAACAGCTTTATTGATTATAGCCTGTTTCTCTAAAATCTCTCCTCTGTTATCCATTTTCCATATGCATTTGCCTGCAATTATCAATAAAGGCCATTATCATTCAGACCTTAAAGCCTCATTGATTTATTACATTTGGAATACTAAATTTGTGTATAAAAGATTTTAACAATGCACCACATACAGTATATTACATTATTGGTTTACACTGGACCCTTTTCACACTTGGGTTTCAGAAGCAGAAGTTGGCATAGTTGTGTAAACTTTTTCAGTGGTAAATAGGAGACTAGGGCAAATACACAAGGTCAGGTACCTTGTCTGACACTATTGTTTATTATAACACGGCTCCGTGGAATACTCGATTCTGACTGGTCAGTTACCACATTCCAAGGTATGATATTCCCAGATAACAACCGTAAAATCTAATAGTGATGGGAAGTTCGGATCATTTTACCGACTCGGTCCTTTGAGTCTCGTTCAGCAAAATGAACGAATCTTTTTTCGAGTCATTTCGTTCATTTTGTTCATTTTAGCAAAATATAATTAAAATGTTACTTTTTACTTCCCTAACACATCTGCTGCTTACACAAACGTTGATCACACTACAAACAAAACAAAACTATAATGCTATAAGAAACAGAAAATATTAATTCATTGTTTACCTGTGTCTTTAGTCTATGATTCGCTCACCTCGCCTCTTATCTGACAAGTTTTCGGGTTTGAGTCGTTCGTTCATCACCTGACAGCCCAATTAGCTTAACCAACGCAGCCTGAGCCGGAAAGAGAATTGATTAGTTCATCTCTCGAGTCCTCGGGTTTGAGTCGTTCGTTCATCACGTGACATCCCCGTAATGTTAACCTATGCAGCCTGAGCCGGAAAGAGAATTGATTAGTTCATCTCTCGAGTCCTCGGGTTTGAGTCGTTCGTTCATCACGTGACAGCCCCATAAGATGAACGAACGACTCTAAAACAGTTGAACTAATTCCAGTACAGGACCTAATAGGATGTTGCGCATGCGCGACTGAACGAATCACTCACCGAGACGACTCGTTCATCCTGAGTCACATTAAAGATTCGTTCAAAATGAACGAATCGTTCAAGAACGACCCATCACTAAAATCTAATAACACAAGCTCATCTGGGTAACTGCCTGCAGTCGGCGCTGTTTGCTTGCTGGGAACATATTTTTTCTTCGTGGAAGCTTTGCTTTGGTTGACTAATAAAATATTAAAACTCAATTCAATATTGTGAGTACAATTATTTTAATTAATTGTGTCATCCTGGTAGCGTGGACTCCTCTCTGGTTTCATACAAATGCAGCTGGTGTCATTTTGGGATGACTATTTTATACACGGTAATGGATTATAAGATAACTAACAAACTGGTAACATTTTTAAACATTTTCATCTGAAATATTATTTATGTGGTGAAATGTTGTGGTATGACTGCACCGTCTCCCTTAAACGTGCGTCTAGTTTGAACTTGCCTGAACAACTGCTTTATTTACAGAAGCTTTGCTTTAAGATAATTCAACTCAGATCAATGTTTTATGTTTAATTATTAACTTTTGTTAATAATTAACAAAATCTGTTGCCGGCTGGATGTACATTATCCTTTACTTACTCGACTTTCTGAAATACTCTATTCTGATTGGTCAGAAGCTGTGTTCGAATATTCCTCCTAATAGTCGTCGACTTCCATAGCAAAGCTGTATTCCAGACCGCATATTCTGATTCTCGGAAATAATACCCCAGATAGCACACGTACGTCTGCAAGATGTCTGTTAAAGATCTCTTGATCTGGAAAGCATCCGCTGTGTACAAACGTCTGGCAGACATCTGTAAGATGTCAGTTTTACATACATTCTAAATCATAAACATCTTGAAGACATCTAATAGATGTCTATTTGACATCTAATAGGGAACGTCCAATAGACGTATTGCAGATGAGCAAACTACGTCTTGCAGATGTCTTACAGATGTAAATGCAGACGTCAAATAGACGTCTCTGAGATGTACGTGTGCTATCAGGGACGCAATTCATAATTCTCTGAATGTTGTTGTATTTAGTTTACATTTCAACCGGACTCAGTATTGTTTAATTTGTTCTCTCTTTTTCCACACAGTGTGCATCTGGATATGAAGCTGTCAAATGATGTCATAATTTATCATGATGTAGTGATTTGAAGGAAATTACTGAGTAATTTGAGACAATACGCTCAAATGTACCAGCGATGGAGAACAGGAACTATCCGATGCATACTGAGCATATTATTTTGACGAGTCAACTTCTGAGTGGCCATATAAAAATTATAAAATGTTATAAAAAAGTAAAATGTTATTTTTTGTTGATAATATAACAACAACTTGGAAAACAGACAAAACAGAAAAGGTAAGAAGCATTATTTGAGAAAAGGGCATATAATGGGAGCGACCTGCAGCAGAACTAACTTTACACTGCACTGACTTAATTTTCGATCAAACAAAGCTGGAGCAAAACAGTTGTGCATGTCAGAGTGACACTGAGGTGTTTCTTTCCTGAATCAATCTCTTTTTAAACGAATCCAGTGAGTCAATTATTCAATGATTCAATCATAAAGATAGTCAACTCGCTTCAATCCTAACTGAGTCAGCCAATTTTAAAGAATTGATTTATTGAAGGATTCAATCAATCATCCATTAAAACCGACATTTGCCGCCACCTACTGGCAGTTTCAGTGTCATATTTATTTATCCATGACAAGCCTAAACCAGCACAAAAACACACTCAGCAAAATATAAATGATCGTTATTGACAACCCCCCCTGCCCCCCGCCCACCCCTAAATTGCACACCTCTAAATTAAGGGCATCATTTAAATCATTTGGTACACAGACACACAGTGTGCATGTGTGTGTGTGTGTGTACTTGTTTTTGCTACATTGTGGGGACCAAATGTCCCCACAAGGATAGTAAAACCTGAAATTTTTGACATGGTGGGGACTGGCCTGCGGTCCCCACAATGTTAAAAAATGATTAAAAATAGTAAATGGTGTTTATCTGAAAGTGTAACAATGCAAACATGTTTTCTGTGAGGGCTAGGTTTAGGGTTAGGGTTGGGTTAGGGGATAGACAATATCGTCTGGTCAGTATAAAATCTATAGAAGTCTATGGAAAGTCCCCACAACTCACAAAAACGAACATGTGTGTGTGTATGTGCATTGGTTTAACATTGGGAGGACCAAATGTCTCCACTCTTCTGACAAATCTCCCACTTCTGACATTGTGGGGCTATTTCAGGCTTTAAATAAAACCTGATTTTTTTTTAATAATAAAAAATCTGTCCCCCTTGATATTTTTTACACAATTTAACCACTGGATGTCAAATGTTAATAACAGGAAGCGTATCATCAGTCTGTAAATGTTTCTCCTGGTACGGTTCATCCAGCAGGTGGCCCTCGGCTTTTTGGTAAAAAAAAAGAAAAAAAAAAAACATTGATCCAGGATTTCTCTAGAAGAAAATGGTAAACTCATGTGTTTCAACTTTAAAGCTAAAGTTATAGTGCTCAAATTCACTAAAACATCAAAGTCTACAATCAGAAGCCAGAGATCTCATCATGAACTCAAGCATTTCTGATCATCCCAAATCCCTCAGGTAATAAAAATGCAAATGTTTCTAAATGCACAATTACATTTACTGGTTGCTGTATGTTTTCATTAACTTGCACTCGCAAACATTATAAATGTGATTCAATGGTTTTTTGAGTCAAATGGACCCTGCAGTGGTTTTCCTCTTTGTTTTATCTGTATAAAAATTTGGTTTGATTCATTGGGTGATAAACAGCTTCTTCTGGATGTTTGTGGGTGCGTTTATTCCCGCCTTAGTACGATAAACTAGTGCACATGCGCATTGAGAGTGCACCCTTTCACTGTGTAAGGTATCCTATTATTAATGCAGTTAAGTGACATAAAATGTAAGATACTGAGGCGAAAATCTGTATGACTTTAATATCTCTTACATTTATATCATATGACTTAGTAAGGAATATCACATTAAAAAGAGAGATGTTTTTCTCGAATATCAGTGTTATTGCAAATGTGATTATTGATCAGTTTCAGGCATTTTAAGTATCATTATTGTGGGGTTTTCTGTGAACCGATGAAGAAAATGTTTCTCCGAATAATTTTGTTGTGTTGTGAGGCGTCTGGTTGTTTTTGTTGCTTGTTTTTGGTATCATGTAATACATTATTGTGATTTTACTGTGAGTGAATGTGTAGTTTAGTGAAGGCTTCATCCAATATCAAGTGATTTTGGGCCATGCGTGCAACAAACAGAACAAGGACTGAACAAGAGGTGTGGTACAGGGTAACCAGGAGGCAGCATATGGCCAACGTAAACCGAGAGAAAGCCTTCTGCTCAAACACAAAACAAATATGGAAACATTGGACAAAGACAGAATGGACAAAGACATGATTCAATTTCAGTAAGCAAGAACATGATTAAACAAACTTGAATACAATGTAAGTCGCTTTGGATAAAAGTGCATAAATGTAGCGTTTGAATGTAGCAGTTTTTTGTTTTTGTTCTGATGCCATGCAATAAATTACTGTGATTGAATGAGTAATTTAGTGAAGAATGGAGAAGGGGGAAAATTCTAATCAGCATTATATAGTTTATTACTAGACTACTGTAATGACCATTTCGCATTACAAAGTAGTTTTAGACTCATAGAAACATATTTAACCCAAAATAACTATATTATTGAGGTTTCTGTTACAAGGTAAGTTTAACGGTAAAAAAAGTTAAATAAATAAAGAACATATGTTTGAACTCTCTGGATTGTGGTATTGGTACTAACATGACTTAAAGGGTCATGAACATGTGGCGTTTATAATTCTTTTGATGAGTTGCTTCACCCTGTGAATGAATCGCCTACATGCAAAAGCAAACTCTTACAAAGCAAACAAAAACAACACTGTCCTTAGATCCATAAACGTTTCTCTCAGTTAATATACGCAGTTTCACAGTCTGAAGCGTCTGTCATAGCAAATCAACAGACGCTGTTGTGAATAATTAGGCGAAGCGATAAGAAAACACCACCTCATGAATAATTATGAGACACCAAAGCGTTATCGTAGTACTATATAGTCCGATGCCACGTTACAAACTGTGAGGTCAACACAATATCGATTTTAAACCCGGAAGATAAAAGTAGAAGCAAAAAAATTAACCAGTTTTCTCCAACAATTAAACTTCACGGATGCTAACAATGTCACCTATGATGTGCAACACAAACACCTCTGCTAAATATCAGAAAAAGTAGTCCAGGGTTTCATGAACCTTTAACATTGAAAACTAAAATCTTTAACATTTGATTAAAGCAGATGAAAATAGATTAAACTAAACAAGCAGTCAATATGATATTTACCCTTTACATAAAAAGGCTATCAAATCTAGTGTTAAAGTGTACAAGACCAGTATAGGTACCTTAGTATGAGTGGACAATTCTGTTATGATGTAATTTTTTTTAATCCTTCAAATTGTGTCAGCTGTTGTAGTTTTACTGAAGACTTTACTGTGATTTGATTGGTGGCTCTAAAACAGGGGTGGGGAACCTTGATCCTGGAGGGCCGGGTGTCCCTGCAGAGTTTAGCCTTGAGTAGCTTGTACAGGTGGAGCTAAACTCTGCAGGGACACTGGCCTTCGAAGGATCAATGTTTCCCACCACTGCTCTAAAACATACTTGGACACTTAAAACACATTAAAAATATAGAAATTTCACTTGGGTAGAAAAAATTAACTGGTTTTCTCAGGATATTTTTTGCAGAGAATTTTTTGAGCTTTCTTTCAGGATCAAAATACTCTCAAGAAGAATGAAAATTTACATTTTAGCTAGGTCTCGTATACCAGAAACAGCATGTAATGATTACGAGTCCAATCAGTCCTGCAAACATGAAGGACAAAACTAAAAAGAAAAAGAGAAACAGTACATTACAATAACAAATACTTTAAACATTGTTTATGTATACATTTTTGTCCATTGATATATATTTACTCACCAGTTTTTACAATATCTTTTAGTGGAAGGGCTTTCCATCCTTTTTTCTCCGGAGGTGCCTTTTCTGAAATAATGACATAAAAGTAATCCCTAATATGTAAATAATACATTTTAATAAATCTTAATCCTGAAAGAAAAGGAATGCTAGCTATGATTAATTAAATTTCCTTCACACCATTAATGCAGTGTAACAATAGGTGTGTTTCGAGTCGAACAAGTTCGGAGTTCCTGGAACTGGTTTAGAGTGTTTCCTGTAAATGAACTTACACATTGAAATATAACAAAAAGAACAGAACAAAAACAAAAAACATTTTGGTAGAAGGCGAAGTAGTACTAACTGGGGGTGGATAAAGTAAAACCTCAAGTGCAAGTAAAACCTCAGTCACAGAAATTTGTTTTTGAAAACTTTATTCAAATCTAAAAAAGTGCTTTCGTTTTCTTCCCTTCTCAGATGACGTCAGTTTAATTGTCGCCTCGAACTGCCAGTCTGCTGCCAGCTCTGGGTGGGTGGATCGATCGTGTAACTTCCGATACTGAGGTTGTATGAAAGGATCGATCCTCACATAAAAATATCAATCTTGCTTTTTAACTTAGTCGTACAAAATAAGCTTCTAAGTGGAACGTATGTTTACGAACTTGTTACTTTTCTGGTTACTACAAAACTGTGTCTAACATTGTTTAGTATTAAAGCAAATGTTTAAAATAATTACCCACCGTCACCGATGACATTGACATGATATCTTTTGTATATGGTTGCAGCTTTTTTGATAATCTTCAAATGGTAAAGTCCAGAGTGTGTGGATTGGGTGTTTCTGATAACGAGAGATCCAGTGAGAGTGTCCAGCTCCAGTTTGCCACCAAATCTCGTATCATCAGTGTCATATGTTTCGAAGATTTGTTTCTTTGTATTGATTTCAGCTACGAGCTTGCGCTCATCTCCAAATATCCACAGTATTCGAACATCGCTCGTTATTTCAGTCTCACCAGTACGCAGAGCAACATCATCTCCCTTTTTCACTGAAACTGCTTTGATTTTCGGTGTCTCTTCACCAACTATATCTGCCGAACAAACACAGTTTTAAAATGTATTGCCTTATATACACACTGGTGTGGTTGTCGTGACAACGAAGCAAACGGAAATTTAACTCAGGGAGAAAACGTGAATATGAATTTATGTTCGTATTCGGTATGATTTGTGCACTGTAATAACTATGAACACGTATTTAGGACCTACCTAGGCGGGTTACAAAATTACACTTAAGTCCAACTAATTATATCTAATAATAATTTAAAATATAACACATTAGAATTGAATGGCACATTATAATTCGTTGTTTTATTAACATTATGTTATCTGCGAGGAGACTACACTTTTAATACAAATACGGTATGTCTGTGAAACCGAAACTGTTGAAACAAATCAAGCTCTTACCATTCAAGAGTAGTAAAAGCAGAACCAATTTAAAAGTGTTCTTTGTATCTCTGTACAGTTGTAAGTTTAATAAAGATGATCCAGATTTCATAAATTGATCCATTGTGTCTCCGTTTCCGATCACCGTATTCCAAGCTACAGCCAGACCCTATTGGTCTCTGGGGGTATGCGAAGATTTTCGGTTTCTTTTTCGGTTATGATACCTGAGTATTCACGTGATATGCCAAAAAGTTGCAGGCGTTCAATTCTCTCACAGCATAAAATCCTTTATGTCTTCCTTTACGTTTCGTCTAAAATAGAGCTGTTTGCTTTTTTGCATGAATGCTAGTTATGCTTATGAACTGATTTTTGGGGTATACAACTCTGTGCGCTAACTTTGGTAAAGCAACAACTTTAAAGTTATTTGAATATTTTAATTGTTTTATTTGAAATTTCGGTTGACACTAGAATGTTCTTAATTTAAAGGTACGATTTAATTTTATTTTCCTCTTTATTTCATCAATAACGACATTACATTTTCACTAGCCTGCTTAACGCGTGTCCACGTTGCCATAACCAAATAAATTTAAATATATAGTAGGATGTAGATCCAAGAATAGAAGTAGCCTAAAAACAACTTTAAAAGAATTACTGTCCAGACAGCACAAGTCTGCAAGATGTCTGTTAAAGATCACTTGATCTGGAAAGCATCTGCTGTGTACAAACATCTGACAGTTTTGCATATATCAGAGGTCTCAAACTCAATTCCTGGAGGGTCGCAGCTCTGCAGAGTTTAGCTCCAACCAGCTCCAATTCACACCTGCTTGGAAGTTATTAGTGATCCTGAAGACCTTGGGTGCTTCTCAATATCCCTCCTCGTCTCCTCGGTCCTCTGTCCTCCATCCAATGACCCGGAAACCGATCGAGCTCAGCCATCTTGAAGGACATCTCAATTCTCTAATTGCACCGCGAGGAGGCTTCATGAGGAGCGATCAGCGAGGATACACAGGTGTATCCTATGCGGAAGTCTTTTATCGACTTAACGTGACGCACGTATAAATTCTCCTCCCCCTTCACATCTGCTCCAAGTGCTAACCATGGCAGAAAATTCTAACACACATAAATGTGAGTATTAAGCATGACTGTGGGTGATTTTTTGACAGTGCTTTTAATTTCGATGTATAATGTGTACTTTTCAACACAGTTTTAATTATGTTTATTACGTTTCTTGATTGTACTGGCTTGCTTTTAATTGTTTTTAATTATATCAAAGCACCAAAATTAAACATACTGTCATACTATAGCCTACTACAAATAAAAAACATTTAATAACTGTGAATAATTCATTGTTAATAATAACTGGTAATATAAAAAAATAAGAACAAATGTGGTCTTTTGTGGAGGGTGAAACGGTTACAATATAAATAATAATTATCTCTAATGTTCAAGAATCCCCATATGCAAGCTAAATCCAGCGGTGTAGAGTCATCATTACTTGACGACGCTTTGAAGTGACGCTAAAGGGAGCGAGGATATATCATTTCACTTGCTTCCATTCCTCCGTCCTCGCGTCTTTTCCCTGTGTCCTTCCCTCGCATCCTGAAGAGGTGGAGCTAAGACACGAGGAAAGGAAGCGAGGAAAGGAAACGAGGATGCACAAATAACAAATGAGAAGCACCCCTTGATTAGCTAGATCAGGTGTGCTTGATTAAGGATGGAGCTAAACTGTGCAGAGCTGTGGCCCTATATATCCTATATACATATTGCAGATTAGCAAACACTAATCAAACCAGATGTAAATGCAGACGTCAAACAGAGGTCTCAGTGATGTGCTATCAGGGTTATAATTACAATGAACAATGCGTGCATCCAGAAACATCCAACTACAACTCGTTTTATTAGCCTAAATAATGTAGTTAAATAAATAACATTTAGAATGCTAAAAATAAACTGGGTAAAATACAAAAGACAATAGTTGGCTATATTTCTTGAATAAATCTGTCTGCACATTCAGTCAGCGCATCTTATTTTTCAGAAGCGCATTTTTTCCTAATATTGTCAGGCCTCCATAACACTATACGCTCCTAAATCACAATCTGAATCAAAAGAGTCACAAACCTCACCGAAGTCCCAATCTGAATCAAATGATTCGCGATCCACACTCTGTTATGGGTTTTTCAGTGAACTGAAGAAGAAAATGTTTCTTAAATTAGTTTTGTTCTGTTTGTGACATCTGGTTGGTACGTTTTAAATGTGTTTGTATGGCTTGAGTTGCTTCTGTTCTGGTACCTTACTATAAAGAACTGTGATTTTAGTGTAAGATTAAGTTTGATTTCTGTTCACTGGCTAGTTGGAAGTGATTCAATTGATTCATCTCTCATTTAAATGAGTAATCTAGGGAAGGCTTCATCCAACATCGAGTGATTTTGTGACTTGTTTTGTATGGGCCAGATGTGACGTGTGCAACAAACCAGTTTTGCAGTTTTTGAGATGTGGCCCCTCTATGGTCCTTTTGTGGCTGAATTCTGGTAGCCACAGGTAGAACTAAAAGTGATCTGGATAAAGACACATTCATCATAAGGAGTTAAATTAAAAAAAATAATAAAATATTGTATAGTTTATTACTTGAGTTGTCGGTTCTGCTGGGCCCTTATTGTGTTAACCACAACACTTTGGACTGTTTCCCCTTTTCCTTTCATGTTTAAAGTATTTGCTCATTTTCAGTTTTTGTTTTAGTTCTGTAAAAAGACTTACAAACACTTACATACACTTTTATTTATATCTACGACACTTGCACTTGTTTACTTTTTCTGTTATTTTACAGATTTATTTCTTAGACACTACCTGTATCAGACATATCTTTACGAGTTAGTCCAATCAAAGCTTGTTACATTACTTTACCCATGTACTCTGCACTTCCCTAAACCAAATGTTTCATTAGGACTTCTAGGGCTTTAGTGCTGCAGCAGATGCTCCGTGCTTTTATTGTCTCCATCTTTATTATCCTGAGACTAAAATAAGTCTAAAAGTACTATTCTTTTTGTAGTCCTAACCCACAAAAAGTCAATTTGAGTCATGCATTGTCCCACAGAAATGTTCTTTGGTAAAATGGTGCTCATGGCGAACATGACATGAAACTTTTATTTTTGTTCTTCAAAATAAATTGCACCCATTAATGTCTTAAAGAGAACTGTTGTGGTCATGTCATGCCTGTTTTGAGTCTGTCAAAGCAAAAGTAGCAGATATGATATTTCATAGCTCAGATTTGTTTCTGTTGTACCACTATGAATATAAACATTATAGTTCTGACTCATCATGATTCATGATTGATTTGCCAATTAATCACATTCTTAAAGGGATTTTTCACCCAAAATGAAAATTGTCATTTATGCGTAAATAATAATAATAATAATAATAATAATAATAATGATAATAATAATAATAATAATAATAATAATAACAACAATAAACAACAAATGGTCACATCCGCGATTGCCCCCAAACACGATAGCGGGGCTCCCTCCTGGAGATTTGTTTAGGGCCCCCCTACAGAAAATACACCGATGCCAACAGAATGAGTACTAATCCAATCAGGAAGGATGAAGCTAAAAAGGAAAACAGAAATGCTATAGTATAGATTACAACAAATATTACAAATATTTTAAGGTGTACAAAAGCTTTGCTGATTGATCTATTTTCTTGTAGTATTTTAATCAATTAATGTAATGCGTTTTTTGTTCACTTTGTGCATTAAGTAATGTTTTGTGCATTATTGTATATAATATTTACTTACCAACTGCTATATCACGTAGCTGAACCTTTATCTTGGTAGATGTCTTTCCTGAAATAAAGGAATAAGTGAAATAATGGAATTTTAGTAGAGAAATAGATAGTACTATATGGGTGGTATAGAGTAGGATGTCACAGTGAGGGAAATATAAACATGTAACCCAACCGCTAATGGCTTTCACTTTCATGATCTTAGTCTCACGGTTTACAAGAAAAGATAAATAGGGACTGTATAGGATTCTACCATTAGTCTTTCATTTAATCTTATCATTTAAACGTTAAAGAAGCTTTTTAATTTTAACGAATTTTAAATATTTTTTTTTTTTTTTCATTTGTACAAATATATCCCTGCTAACACACAACGTAACAATTATGTATTGTATTGGAAATTTTTGGTAATTTCATGACTTACCAGTAATAATATTACCATCAAATTACCAACTCACATTGTCATCAGTTTGGCCTCCCAACATATATTAATGTAAAGTTTCTCCTAGTTTTATGGCATTTAAAATGATTTTAGAATTTTATTTCAATCCATAAAGCATTTAAAAACAAAGATTACCTTAAAACTGTAATTTAATTTGTGTTATAATTTGCTTTTAGTATTATTTTAATGATTTTTTTAAATTTATTTAGTATTATTTTATTTATTATATATGGTGCTTGTTAATGCTTATTGTTAATGTGTTTAACAATGAAAAGATGACAGTGCCTCTTTGTTATTTGAAGGTTTATAAAATAACAAAATTGGCAGGGTAGACAGTAGACATGAAAGCACATGACACATAGAGACAAAATAAAGCCAAAACTCATGATCCGCGTGTTCACGCAAAACAATACAACAGCACACGGCCAATGAAAACTCAGGAGTCGTGTGCTACACTAAACATGGCAACCAACACAGACAAAAGACAAGATACACAAGTGACATGGCTCTGTCACATAACCAAGAATAAACCAGATCAAAAGTGACAGAACCCTGGCACTTACAACGTTTGTTAACAAAACAAATAAGACGACTTGGAAGCATGACATACACCACATGCCTAGATAGCACACGTACGTCTGCAAGATGTCTGTTAAAGATCTCTTGATCTGGAAAGCATATGCTGTGTACAAACATCTGACAGATGTCTGTAAGATGTCAGTTTTACATACATTCTAAACCATAAACATCCTAAAGACATCTAATATATGTCTATTTGACATCTGATAGTAAACGTCCAATAGCCGTATTGCAGATGAGCAAACACACTAAAAAATATGTCTTGCAGATGTAAATCCAGACATTAAATAAACATCTCTGTGATGTACGTGTGCTATCAGGGTGCTATTATGCTATTATATATATATTATATTAATGTATTTTAATAACACAAATGTTTAGTTTATTTACTCACCTCTGACAGTGACATAGAATGTATTGTATATGGCTGCTCCTTTGTTGACAATCTGCATTCTATAAACTCCAGAGTCTGTGGTTCTGCTGTTTTTGATAATGAGAGATCCAGTCTGGCGATCCAGCTTCAGTCTGTCCTTAAATTTCCCATCATCACCATCATATGTTTGGAAGATTTTGAGCTTTGTTTTAATTTCAGCTAAGAGCATGCGCTCCTTTCCAAACATCCACAGTATCTCATCATCTTTCTGTATATTGGTTTTACCAGAAAGCAGATCAACACTTTCTCCCGCTTTCACTGAAACGGTTTTGATTTTGTGTGGCTTAGCACCAAGTGCATCTAGGGGAAAACACAACAGTATTAAAATAGTTTGTCCTATGTGTCAGGCATTAGTCCACAAAGATATAATCATCAGCAGTCACTTTATTAAAGAGGTTATGATGGGTTTATTATTATTATTAATGTTTCCTGATGTGTAATTATATTATTACTAAAGTTTTTTGACGAAAACATTCACAATTCAATGCACAGGAGTACTCAAAACACAAACCAAACATAATATAAGAACAGACAAAGAACAACAAAAATGAAGCCTTGTCAAAAATAATAATTTTTTATTTGTTTTGTTTCGTTTCTCTCTGTTTTGTCCTGTCCACACTGGGACAAAGTTTTGACAAAAAAAAAAAAAAACACTGACCTTTTTGACTTTCTAAGACTGAAACGAATGCTTGGAAGATGTATTGATTATTATTCTGAAAAGCACAACAGTAATGCAGTACAATGACAAACTAGCTTATAGCCTAACGTTAATTAACTAAAACACAAATGTTTAATTTATTTACTCACCGCTGATGCTGACATAAAATCTCCTGTATATGGTTGCTCCTTTGTTGACAATCTGCATTGTATAAACTCCAGAGTCTGTGGTTCTACTGTGTCTGATAATAAGAGATCCAGTCTGACGATCCAGCTCCAGTCTGTCACCAAATATATCATCATATGTTTCAAATATTTTGAGATTTATATTGATTTCAGCTATGAGTTTGCCTTTATCTCCAAACATCCAGAATATGTCATCTTCTCTCTGTACTTCATTCTCACCAGTACGCAGAGCAATGTCTTCACCCTCTTTTATTAAAACTGCTTTGATTTTATGTTTCTCAGCACCCAATGCATCTAGGGAACAACACAAAAGTTTATTTGTGCTATATATGCCATGTGTGTCAGGAATTAGCTCATAAAGACAAGTATCAGATATAATCTTTGTTTATTTAGCAAAAACAAAACACCTGTCACGGTTGTGTGAGAATGAGATGTAGGAAGATGGAATATTACAAAAAGGCTTTAATAAAATCCCCAATAGGAAACTCCAGACAGGAACGGCAGGAAAACACACACCAACTTAACCAGAAGATCCGACCAGTTTAATTATGGAGGTTGCCGCTCGGTTCTCTTCTCTCGCTTCTCTTCCCTAGCACGCAGAGATCTCCCATTCGTGGAGTACACCAGGGAGTTCTGCGGGCTGGCCACTATGTCGGCGCTGGATGACGCCACGCTCAACTCTCTGTTCTGGATTGGGGGGAATTACTACCACCCTGTGGACCTCCCAGACACCACAGGACTGAGCTGGAGGGAAGGGATTCTCTGGTGTCTAGCCCCAATTCAGAACCAGCTCACCGGCCCACCCAGAGCCCAGCCAACCACCACCCCGACACGCGGAGCCTGAGCCCGAGCCCACCGCGGACGGACAGCCAGAGCCAAAAGCAACAGAGCCATCGCCAAAGGGAGCGACAGCGCAGTGGATTGCTACAGAGCCTGAGCCAAGCCCGCCCGACCGGGTGCAGGGGCCGGCCACGTGGCTTGTGACGGTGGATGTACCAGTTGGTCTCTTGCCCACTGCACTGCCGCTGAGGGTGAGCAATGTATGGATCTGGGATATTTAGATATTGAATTGGACTTAATTGATTTCACTGAGGATATATATGTTGAACTTCCTGCCTGCCCTAAACAATCTGCCTGCCTGTATTTCCCACCCACCCTCCCTCTGTTATCTCCTCCTATCGTCCCTGCTACTTCAGTCCCACTACCGCTGTCCCCTGACAGCCCTTGCCGTGGATCTGCCAGTCTCCATCAGTGTCATGGCTGGAGGTTCCCTCGGCCCTCCAACCCAGCGGGACCACCCCAGCTGTCAGCTCCCTCGTCTCCACCGTCGCTCGTCGGTATACCAGCTCCATCAGGCTCCATCGTCCCTCCGGCTCCGCCTTGGTCGGTCGTTGTCCCGCCATCGCCTCAGGACTTCACTCCTCCAGCTGCGCCCACCAGCTCCATGGGCTACCATCATGGCCGCGGCCTGGGTCTCACCTGGCTCCTCCTGCTCAGAGTCCCTGCTGTCTCCTCCCTGGCTGCTCCCTCCGTCGTCACCACCCTGGACTTTGTATGTTGTGTTCCTCCTGGAAGTCCGTCCTCTGCCAGAGCCTCCTTCTGCACGTTTTGTTTTTTTTGTTCTACAGCGCGAGGTTGCGGCTTCTGGGAAGGGGGAGTAATATCACACTCCTGTGGACTGTTTGAGCTGGTTTCTCCCTCTGTTGCCCATATTTGTCCTTCCTATTCCTGTCCTTGTCAAGTCATTATTAGTTTATCTCCCACACTTGTTCTTGTATCGTCAATGTGTGGGTGTATTGAATTCTGGAATATGATAAAGACTTTATCTTTGACCTTTGTCTTCCTTCCCCCTTTCCTTGCACAATACCTGACAATACCACAGTTATGACTCTGAAACTAGGCCCTATTTTTACTATATGTTAATGTATTGTTTTGAAAATGTATGTTTGCCATGCTGGGTCAGATTTGAAGAGGCACTTCAAACCTTCAAAGTGTATTTGAAACCAGTAGACAATGTACCAATAAATAGATACATAAATACATGCATGCAAACATTCATGTTTATATTAACACTAATTAATTAAAATTAATTAAATTTATATTAACTAATTAATTAACACTTTAGATTAATTACCGAGTACATTTTCATGACTGTCAGGTTTTTTTTTTTTTTAAATATACATAAGTATAATAAGCCACATTGATAAAAGTATGGCTATACAGGAGTCGTGGTTTCGATTCCAGGAAGGAAGAACATGATGAAAGTAACTGTAAAGATAATGTAAATGTGCCAGTTTAGCTTATTAAATAAGGTTTATGTCTGTAATTAGCATTATCATAAAAAAGCCTAAGCTGGTTGACTGGTTTTAGCTGGTCATACAGCCTGCTCTTAGCTGGCCAGCAGGCTGCTTTTAGAGGGGTTTTTGCCACTTCCTTAGCTGGTCTGGGAGACCAGCTGGAACAACAAGCTATTTCCAGCTTAAACCAGCCAAGACCAGCCAACCAGCCGTTTTAGCTGTTTTTTGTTTGTTTGTTTGTTTGTTTGTTTGTTTTGTTTTTCAGCAGGGATAATAATTATAAAATGTGTTAGATCCCACAAAATTACACTATAGTCCAACTAATTATATTTAATAATATTTAAAAATATCACACATGAAAGTTGAATACCAAATCCAGTTGCCTACACTTTTATACACGCACACAATAATTGTTCAAACAAACAGACATCAAGCTCTTACCATTCAAGAGTAGTAAAAGCAGAACTATTTTGAAAGTGTTCTTCGTATCTCTGTACAGTTGTAAGTTTAATGAAGATGATCCGGTTTTCATAAATTGCTCCATCGTGTCTCTGTTTCTGATCCCCGTATCCGACTGACTAGCCTACGCGTCTCTGCGGGTGTTTTCGGTTTCATTTTTACTGTGATACCTGGGGATCAACATTTTTTAATATTCACGAGTATCCTGGTGATATATTAACAAATGTTGGAGACATGTCTTGAAGCGTTTAAAGACGGACTTCAGGCGTTAAAATCTCTCGCAGCGTGTAAGTCTTCGATCTGCAGCTAAAAGTCAAACTAGTTACGGCTGAACTGTTTACGTCTTCTCAAAGACAGTTGTGTATTAACTGATTCTTGAGGTATACAATTTTACCCGCTAACATTTGAAAAAAAAAACACCATTAAACTTCAAAACAATGTATTCTAATAATTTTTTTTTTAAGGATCAGACTGGAGTGTTCTTCATTTAAATCTATATGCTACTATTTTATTTTATTTTATTTATTTATTTATTTTCCATCAGTAAGTGATGAAATGTATGCCCACAAGCCACAACTTTAAGAATCACTTATGCTTGCAATGAACGATTAGTTTAACATCCAAAAACATCCAGCTACAAATTGTTGTATTAGCCTAATGAATGTGATGAAATAACATTCAGAATGCTAAAATAAACCAGGAAAAAAAGGCCCTAATCTGTTTGCCCATTTATTCAGCGCCTCATTTTTTCTCCGCAGACTCATACAGTCGTACTCATAAAATTGTGCCGGAGCGCAATATATATATATATATATATATATATATTTTTTACTAATATTGTCAGTCGTCAATATCAACACGGCATAGTCCATAATCTGAAAATGAAACCGCTCCTCTTTCTTCTCTCAGAGCTGTGGTATCACTCCACACGTTCCCGCTTCTTTTTATTCAAATACAACTGGCGCCATCTTGTGCCTGTTGTCGTTTGTACTGAAAATCGTCTTAGATGAGGTTTAATATTAATGTACATATTAATGTATTATGAAATATTGTTACAGTGTTCCTCGTGTTTCTTAAGCAGACTGAATTATGGATTGTATTGGATCTTTTTATGTTAGTTTCTGCTGCTAGCCGTGTGACATTGATGAAGGAAGATGAACATATTGTTGCTTTTAAATTGCAACATAGAATGTACAGAATGATCATGCAAGGCCATATTACTTGGAATAATGTTGTAAGAGTCCAATTATCCTCAGTAGCTAGTGTGTTTTGGTAATGGCACCACGCAACCCACGCAATTTCTTCCAATAGGAATTGATGGAAGTCCTAAATTCTTCTGTTTTGTTCATATTTTTCCATTTTGCATTGTCAGTCCTCATGATTAATTTCTGCCATTCATTTAATATGAATGCCTTATTCATTTGTGTTTTTGTTACAGGAAACATTGGGGTGGTAGAGCTAGTTTATGTTTAACTGCACTAACAGAAAATTTTAACATTTTTTATTTGACACAAACTGCCTGCAATTGCTGACTGGTATCTGAAGTTAATGTTTATTAATATATAATGTATTTGACGCGAACTCCTGGAGATCGCTGGCAAGTATAATGTAACCATTCAAAAATATTAAATGTGTTTTTTTTTTTTTGACGCCAAAGCCCTGACAGTTTTTTCAAGTTATTTTATATTGACAAAAAATATTTTTATTTGACACAAACTGCCTGCCATTGCTCACTGGTATCTGAAGTTAATGTTTATTAATATAAAATGTATTTGACATGAACTCCTGGAGATCACTGGCAAGTATAATGTAAAAAGAAAAAGTATTTTTTGACACGAAAGCTCTGACAGTTTTTTGAAGTTATTTTAGATGGACAGAAAATGTTTTTATTTGAAAAAAAAACTGTCTGTGATTGCTGACTGGAATCTGAAGTTAATGATTATTAATATAAAATGCATTTGACTTTGACAAAAACATGAAATGTTTTTATTTGTCACCAAATCCTTGACAGTTTTAATCAAGTTATTTTATATAAAGAGGACATGTTATAATTTGATAGAAACTGCCTGTGATTGCTGACTGGTATTTGAAGTTAATGTTTATTAAAATAAAATGTATTTGACCTGAATCCCAAGAGATCGCTGGCAAGTATGATGTAACCGTACAAAAATATGAATATATTTATTTGACACCAAAGCCCTGACAGTTTTAATCAAGTTATTTTATATGAACAGAAAATGTTTTTATTTGACAGAAAGTGCCTGTGATTGCTCACTGGTCTCTTAAGTTAAATGTTTATGAATATAAAATGTATTTGACTCTAAACTCATGCGATCACTGACAACCTGTAACGATGATTTTGGGGAACGCACCCCAGAACAGGTAAGACGCCCTACTCCTTAGTATAAGTAACTCAAATCAACAACATACACAGATATATACATATACATATATATGTATATATACATATATACATACATATACATATCCCAAAATTTGTGTCAGTTTTAATTTAGTCTCAAACAACAAAATGTCCCCTTTTAACCACACTTAACAAGGTAAATTTAGCTTGAAATTTCTAATTAGGTTCACTTCAATTCGGTTCAAAGAGTTCAAAGTCCAATTTAAAAAAAAAAAAAAGTCCGGTAAAATGAAGGAAAATGTTATACTCTGTCCATTCACGTCCTCTTGGATCCAAAAGTTCACGAATGCACACAAGAAAGTCTATGACCTCCTTTTCAGGAAAGATCAGAAATCGTTGTACGATTCAACAGTTCTGATTACTTGCTAAAAGAAAACAATAGTTTGTTTATCAGTGTTTAAGTAGAAAAAAAGATTGTGTACATCACCACTCGTTTGTGGATGAGTTGTTGAATGACGTCCAGTGGATGGCAACATAATGTCTCTTTACTCAATAATTCTTATCGATTGTCCCCGAGACCCTGAAGAAGAAGGCAGCCCACGAAATCCCAATCCTGGCTGACGGAAGCTTATTGAGAAGACGACCAATACATGGCGAATCCTCTTCACACGATTGGTAACAGTATTGACTGCGTTTCAATTCACAAAAAAAAAATAAAAAAAAATAACATAAACACAAAGAAAACAGTAGAGTATTCAACTCATGGCTAATCACTTGCTGACCGTACGTGACGTACGAACACGGAGAAAACTCCTTCTGTTGCGTTCAGTAACTGACTCGTCCGAACACCCGTTCACGATTGAACACTTTAAAGCAGCATCATGTGGTTCCGATGTTTATCACAGGGATATAAACGTCATAAAATCTCCAAAGACCAGCATATTCATCAGCGCATCGCATTTTCTCCTTCCCTCGTGCGCGCACACACATATAATGACGGCGCCCGCGACAACAACCAAAATAAAAGTCTTCTTCGTCTTCTTCTTCGTCTTTTTCTTCTTCTTCTAGTTTTACGGCGGTTCGCAACCTTATAAGTGCATTGAAATTCATGTCTATGAAATGAAATTGTACAAATTCATATACAGTAACGTAAGATACCTGTCAGGGATCCCAATCGCTTCCTGTTATATATATATATATATATATATATATATATATATATATAGTCAATACAAAAAAAAAAAAATCATATTCATATACAGAATCTTTAGGTACTTAACAGTAATTGCAGGCAGTTTCTGACAAATAAATTCATTTTCTATTCATAAAAACACCAGGGCCTGGCGGGAAATGCGGAATCGGCATCTCGGCGGAATCTCCACATACACGTAATAAAGCATGCAGTAGCGATTAATCGAGAATAAAACCCAACGCGTTTAATTGCGCCTTAAGCGTTTTTCTCCCATAAGTGATACGCTTCTTGCTTTTCGTATCACGGGCTCATATCTGCTTGTCTGGACATAGTATGATTTATTATTAATGTTTATTGATTTTTTTTTTTTTTTTTTTTTAAGTGAAAATGCTTAAATGCTTAATGCGTATTAAACGCATTGCTTTCCACTCTGGGCTCATCTGCTTGTCTGTACAATGCTTTAATAATGTGTTTACATTAGTTTCGTCCTTTAAAAACACCGTTTTAATGTATCAAGCGAAGTTTTAGAATGTCTCCAGACGCCGCTCTTTCCCAGTCATGTGTGGATACACAGCGGCATCTCCAGATGCCATGGGCTAAAGCGGCATCTCCAGCAGCCAGGGACTCTCTTCGCTGTCCAACTAATTATTCTACATTTACATCTACAAAATAACAGTATATACTACAGGACTGTCATTAGTAAGCATTAAATGTGTTAATAAAGTTAGTTTATGTTAGATATTCACTCGCCTAGGCTGCTGAAGAGATTGTTAGCAAATTTATCTCATGGTAGACAACGAAGTCCAATAATTCATTTCAATGAATGTTTACAGGCCTATAAATAACGCCTCGTGGGCAAACTGACTGAATATACCTCAGCTTAGACAATACTTCCAATTATCTCCCTTACTGTCAGTACAGTACACACATATTTTCATAAAAAGACTGTAATTCACGTTTTTTATTTATTTTATTATTATTATTATTATTTTTTTTTCATGTTACAAAGAATGTAGTATGTTTTTAGCAACTTAGGCCTACTTAGTACAGGTGAAATTTTGCCAATAACTCCTATACTGTATGTGCACAGTAGACGTGTTTATAAAAATACTGTAATTCACTAAAGTTTAACGTGCTGTAGTAAATCACTATATGAGTAATACAAGCTTTACAGTTTGACAATGTGTTAATTTAAAAGTAATTTTAATTAAAATACATCGGACGTATTAACCCTGTTGGTGGAACTTTATTTTTTGTTTTGAAAAATAAATAAATAAATAATCTCGATATAAAAAGGTCCATTTTTTATATCTACATGAAAAAATACATAAATAAATAAAAACAATTCAAAACCGCCTACTTGTATTGTAGCAGTAAATTAGAACCGGATAAAGCTTTGAAGCACTATTGTTGTATCTTGATGGGCAAGGGACGTCTGACAATTCCACCGACTAGGTAAAACGTCCAATGTTTCTTTTTAATTAACATGACTTTTAACATTAAAATAACTCATTGTCAAACTGTAAAGCTCGAATTACTCAGGAAACTACAGGTAAGAGTTTGCCAGTACCTCATTATATGTACAGTACCTAATTATTTAAATGAAAAATTACTTGATGTCCCATTTTCATCTTCCAAAGTTTGTAGCATAAAATTATTGTGTAGCCTGGAGCCTTGACAATCGACGCATTCTTGTTCGATTTTTATACACCGAGTTAATTAACGCAGGCGTTATCAGCCAATGTGCAGAGATTTGTTCTAACCCCAGGTTGCTTTTCTCACGCACTGAAATGATCTGGTTAAAAATCGCATTAGAGTCTTTATTTGTAACCATCATAGAATTTTAACAGAAGTTCTACACAACTACGTCAGGTGTGTAATATCTTAATGCTAATAACTTGAGTGTTTCATGGTTTGATGCATTAGACGCAATTGAGAAACGTGAAATACAATCCAGTCTATCTGCATTCATTGGCATATCTAATGGTTGCAAGCATGCTTCTAAAGATGCTGGTGCAAGCACTCCTGTAAGAATGGTTATGAATTCAGCTGTAGCAACACAAGGAAAATTGCTAAATGTGATTCACTGTTTTTTGAATCTAAATGGACTCTTTTGTTTTATCGGTACATACATCAGTGTTTTTGGTTTGATCTGATCTTTATTTATTTATTTATTTATTTTGTGTTTTCCATTTTGTCTCTTGCTACAAGAAGTTTGTAATTCATTCGAATCATTTGAAAATATAAGATCAGCAAAAGCTTCTTGATTTTTGATGATGATAAATAAGACGGACATGTGAGCGGAAACTGATTAAGGTTGGGGGAGGATTTAACCAGATAACTATCAGCTGAGTCTAAATAAAAAGTTCAGTGGTGTTTCCGATCATTTTGAGTGTGTACAGACATTTTAAGCATCACTATCGTGGACTTTTCAGTAAACCGATGAAGAAAATGTTTCTCAAATTAGTTTCGTTCTGTTTGTGTTTGTGGCGTCTGGGTGGTGAGTTTGAAATGTTTTTTTTTTTTTTATGGCTTCAGTTGTTTTTGTAGCATGTAATACATTACTGGTTAAATCAGTCAGAGAGGATTAACAATGTTAGAAATTATTAGAAATGATCTCATATAGAAATAATTAAATAAACACGAAGCTCAAATGCCCAAGAACGTTATTTTTATTTAGTAGTAAAAGTCTTTCTATACAAATCCAGTTTTCTTTTCATTTATCATCTTCTGTCTTTGTGCTGCTGCATAATATTTATTAACTTAACATTAAATTGTTAGAAGTATTTTAGTGAAGCTTCATCAAACCAGTTACTTAAATCTTTAATATGTGAAAAACTCTGTTCTTCAGGTGTGTTTGGTTTTAAATTTTGGTCACCGTTAGTGTTGGAGGGAGATTCAGTCACTCTAAACGCTGGTCTTACTGAAATGAAGAATGATGATCTGATTCAGTGGATGTTTGAAAAATATTTACTAGCTGAAATCAATGTAACGGCCGACAACATGACTGTATATGCTGATGTTTATAACGGGAGATTCAGAGACCGTCTGAAGCCGGACAATCAAACTGGATCTCTGACCATCACAGACATCAGATATCAGCATGATGGACAATATAAACTACAGACCAAGTATATGAGTGATTTCAGTCTTTCTGTTCGTGGTGAATTAAATATTTGTTTCACTTGTTTAATATTTGAATTCACACAAAGATACAATTATTAATCTACACATAATTTTGCGCTCATTGTTTGAAAATATCATTCATTTTAAGTTTATATCTCAAACTATTTGCTTTAGTAAAGCAGCAAGTTATTTAAGTCTTAATCTGTGACAAACCCTGTTTCTGTTTGTTCTCTCTGTGTATTGCAGGGCACACGTATGTGTTGCTGAAAATAAGAAATTCAGTGACTCTAAACTCTGGTCTTACTGAAATTATGGATGATAATCTGATTCAGTGGATTCATTGGCGTTTTTTGGATAATGATCCAATTCAGGGGAGGTTTGGTTATTAAAACGTTTTAATAGCTGAAATCAATGTAACAGCAAGCAGCATGACTGTATATGATGATGTTCTTGATGGGAGATTCAGAGACAGACTGAAGCTGGACAAACAAACTGGATCTCTGACCATCACAAACACCACAACTGAACATACTGGACTTTATTACCTAGAACTCAACCGACCGTTAAGCATAACTTTTTGTCTCACTCGCTATGGTGAGTTAAATATTTGTTTCACCTGCTTTATTTCTTAATCACCAGATATTAATCCACAATTTTGCTTCTTTTGTGCTTTATTATTATCTATTTGAAAAATTTCAAACAATGTACTTTTGTAAACCAAACAAACAACAAAGAAGTCGTAATCTGTTTCTCTTTGTTCTCTTTGTGTTTGGTGATACAGAAGAAATATCAGTGATGGAAGGAGATTCAGTCATTGTAAAATCTGGTCTTATAAAAATGAAGAATGATGATGAGATTTGGTGGTGGTTTAGAACTACAAGGATTTTAATAGGTAAAATCAGGGTAAATAACAGCATGACTGTATATGATGGTGTTCTTGATGGGAGATTCAGAGACAGACTGAAGCTGGACAATCAAACTGGATCTCTGACCATCACAAACACCACAACTGAACATACTGGACGTTATCAACTACAGCTCAACAAACTGATGAAGCATTTCACTCTTACAGTCTATAGTGAGTTAAACATTGGTTTCACTTCTTTTATTCATAACAGCATTAAAGTAGATGAGGCATCTTATGACAAAGTAGTTAAAATGAGTAATTAGCCTATTCATTTATTATTATTATTATTATTATTATTTATTTTATTTTTTTTACATCTTCTTTCGTCTTCATTTCTCCTTATTCTCTCGTTTTCAGCTCGTCTTCCCGTTCCTGTCATCAGCGGTAACTCTTCACAATGTTCATCATCATCGTCATCATCATCATATTGTTCATTGTTGTGTTCAGTGGTGAATGTGAGTGATGTGACTCTCTCCTGGTACAAAGGAAACAGTTTATTGTCCAGCATCAGTGTGTCTGATCTCAGCATCAGTCTCTCTCTACCTCTGGAGGTGGAATATCAGGATAAAAACACCTACAGCTGTGTGATCAACAATCCCATCAGCAACCAGACTCAACATCTGGACATCAGTGAACTCTGTCACACATGTTCAGGTACGGCAGCACTGATATTGGTTGATGTTGGTACTGAAATTAATGTTTACTGACTGAGCTGATCCCAGTTTGATTTTTTTATTTATTTTTTTTTTAATGTTTTATTATTATTATTATTATTTTAATTTCTCAGACCCTGTCCACTCTTGTGGTTCTACTGAAGCTGTGATCCGATTGGTCCTCTCTGCTCTGGCAGGCATAGCTACTGTCATTCTTCTGGTTTATGACATCAGATCCAGAAGAGCTGAACAAGATCAAGCACATATTCACACATCAGAAACCTAAATGATGTATTTTCTTGTGTAACTGTTATGTTAAGCATTTGATAATCTTCTATTTTTACAGGCTTTATATTCATCTACTGTTATTGATGTGGCTCATTTTGAAATGCTCCTATATGCACTCGTATATTTGATATAAGTATCAAATATAAGTGTTTGTCATGATAAATACTGAAGATTGCCAAATATGCTCATATTAGATTCAGTACAGCAAGCTTTCCTTCATTCATTCATTTATTTATTTATTTATTTATTTACTGTAATATATTTATGGTTTAATGGCTATAATTATTTAATGGTTTAATGGCTTTTAAGAATGTATCGGCCTTTCATTGTTGTTATTGTACAGATTCAGTTTGAATGCTTTGTTTATATGTCTGTCATATTAGACACACCGTTCTCACTTTTCTGTCCATTTGTCATCTGTATTTGCTTGCCTTTATCAATAAAGTTTTTTTTTATTACAATTAAATTGTTGTTTTTGTAGCAAGATTTACTGAAGCAAACCATATATACAGCTAAAACATTACTATTTTTTATTTTTGTACTGAACATTGTACATAAATGTAATGAGTTCATTTTCCAACATGGAGCGATTCATTACGGCACAGACACTCCCTCAGAAAACACCCTCATTGCAGTGTTTACTAGCTTTTCATTTGTAATGGCATGCCAAGGTAATATAACACAATGTATAGTGTTATAAAATATCCTTCTTAAAATGTAAATATGAAACACTTTGACTTTGATTTTTATATGTAAGATATGCTAATTATTGTAAACCCATAATAACTTTGAAAAACACTGATTTAGGCCCGTACATGCCTTAATTTCTCCAAAAGACCGAAGTAAACTCATGTGTGCTTCAATTAGAGTTTTAAAAGTGCTGTTTTGTTCAGACTGACCAAGATACCAGAATCTGTAATTAATATGTAATCACCTCATCATTAACTCAAACATTTCTCATCAACACCAAATCTCAACATCAGTAGATATTGATATCTAATCCAACATTGTGCACCATTTTACTCATGCAAGGCCAGTTCATTTTAAAATGTAAGATCAGCAAAAACTTGTTCATTTTCATAACTTCCTGTGATAAAGGAAACTGTGACAGAGTTTGAATCCTGTTAAGAAAAGATTCAAAAGATAAATATTACAGTTCAGTCGTGAGTGTTTTCAAACATTTTAAGCATCACTATTGTAAACCTTTCAGTGAACTGATGAAGAACAAGTTTCTCAGATTAGTTTTGTTCTGTTTTTGTTCTCTGTTTGAAATGTGTTTTTATGGCTTCTTATGGAAATAATAGAACTGTTATTTAGTTAACTTATCAGAGATTTAAGTAAAATACAAAGCTCAAACACCTAGTGGGGCATTAAAAGAAAAAGTCTCTCTTTTTTATTGAGTTACTGGTGCACTTATTTATTTATTTTTTACTCTCTTTTTTCATTCTCTGTGTTATTTTGAAGAGGGAGGCCCACAAAACATTTTTGTTGCATCAAATGACGTATTAAGGAACCTGTAAATGAGAGATCTACAGATCTACATATTTCTACATATTTCAGACTTGTTACAGTGTTACAGTATTATTTCATAATATTTCATGGTTTGAATATGTCATGAATGTTTCATATATATATATATATATATACACACACACACACACACACACACACACACACACACACACACACAGGTGTTTCCTCAATAAATTAGAATGTCGTGGAAAATTCATTTATTTTAGTATTTCAACTCAAATTGTGAAACTTGTGTAATAAATACATTCAATGCACAATTCATTCAAGTAGTTTAAGTCTTTGGTTCTTTTAATTGCTCACATTTAACAAAAACCCACCAATTTACTATCTCAACAAATTAGAATATGGTGACATGCCAATCAGCTAATCAACTCAAAACACCTGCAAAGGTTTCCTGAGCCTTCAAAACGGTCTTTCAGTTTGGTTCACTAGGCTACACAATCATGGGGAAGACTGCTGATCTGACAGTTGTCCAGAAGACAATCATTGACATCCTTCACAAGGAGGGTAAGCCACAAACATTCACTGCCAAAGAAGCTGGCTGTTCACAGAGTGCTGTATCCAAGCATGTTAACAGAGTGTTGAGTGGAAGGAAAAAGTGTGGAAGAAAAAGATGCACAACCAACCAAGAGAACCGCAGCCTTGAGAGGCTTGTCAAGCAAAATCGATTTAAGAATTTGGGTGAACTTCACATGGAATGGACAGAGGCTGGGGTCAAGGCATCAAGAGCCACCACACACAAACGTGTCAAGGAATTTGTCGTATTCCTTTGTTAAGCCACTCCTGAACCACAGACAATGTCAGAAGCGTCTTACCTGGGCTAAGAAGAAGAAGAAGAAATGGACTGTTGCCCAGTGGTCCAAAGTCCTCTTTTCAGATGAGAGCAAGTTTTGTATTTCATTTGGAAACCAAGGTCCTAGAGTCTGGAGGGAGGGTGGAGAAGCTCATAGCCCAAGTTGCTTGAAGTCCAGCATTAAGTTTCCACAGTCTGTGATGATTTGTGGTGCAATGTCTCTGCTGGTGTTGGTCCACTGTGTTTTTTGAAAACCAAAGTCACTGCACCGGTTTACCAAGAAATTTTATAGCACTTCACGCTTCCTTCTGCTGACCAGCTTTTTAAAGATGCTGATTTCATTTTCCAGCAGGATTTGGCACCTGCCCACACTGCCAAGAGCACCAAAACTTTGTTAAATGACCATGGTGTTGGTGTTGGGCTGGGTTGGGCTTCCATACCACCTCAGCAGTGCCACAGACTCATCACCTCCATGCCACACTGAATTGAGGCAGTAATTATTGAGTATTGAGTACATATATAGTAAATTAACATACTTTCCAGAAGGCCAACAATTCACTAAAAATGAAGCCTCATCACCACCGTGGTTGAAATGCTGAGTGCGCCTCTCCTCGGGAGACCGGTCTCTACCCCGTGCATACACACTTGTGTCCTTGTGGGTCCAGAAAGGGAGTGTTGAGAGGAACGAGCGCCGTCAGGGCTCGAGGACATGTGCTCCTTACCTGGACCCTTCCCTTCCAAACACTGCCCCTCCTTCATGAAACTCCCAGCACAAAGAGGACACCAGATCCCCTGTTTATTTTGGACACTTTTGTTTATTTTATGTTCAATAAAAGCCTCTCCAAGGCCTGGCTGCTTTAAGACACTTTTAACTTCTCTAGTCCCTGATCATATTATGGATAAGTTTATTTCTGTTGAAAATGATATTGATCTACAGGAAGTTGTGGCCTACTGTAGCTAAAAGTTGCAATGAGGGTGTGATAAAATCAGCAAAACTAAGTTAGATGGTCACATGCATTAACACTTAAAAAAGTGTGGTTATTTTAGCTGACAGTACAGTTTTTCATGACTTTATCACTGATCAACCTCACATCAGACCATCTGTCATTTTATTACTGAACCCGTTTTGAAGAGTTTGCCTTTTCATATTTGTGGACTAAAACAGCTAAAGATGTTTCACCGATTTTGGCTCTGTTTGTGTTTGTGGCATCTATTTGGTGAGTTTGAAATGTGTAGGACTTTAGTTCTTTCTTTAGATTCAGTGTCTGTTTGTTTGTTTTCTATAAAACATTGAAGCTCAAACAGCAGCAGCTTTAGTTTCAGTCGTGACATGATTCTCATCTGAAGTAAAAGTGTTTTCTGTGTTTGATGTGTGGAGCTCAAATTAACTTCTGTTCCTGCATCAGGAATTCAGAGATCACAAAGATGTGATTATTAATCCACAGATAAGTTTACTATTGCTCTTTTATGATATTATTCATATTATTCAGTAAATTTCACACTAGTGTAAGAAATAATGATGAGGATGTTGAAGATCTCAACGAAGAAATTTACTGCAGCATAGAAGTGATATTGAAGCTCACTGGGTTAAACAGATTGGCTTTTATCCCATAACAGTTTAACTCCCCTAATGTAAGTTGTTCCTGTTGTAACAGCCAGTAGTGCAGAAACATCATGACGGCTGATTGTTTATCTCTAATTAAACTATTTTCAGGAGTGAGCTTGTTCTAACACCTGTCCTGGAGTGAAATCTGGGTTGAGGCAGTCTGCCATTTCTTACTTTTTATTTTACTTTAGTGAAGCATCATGTAATGGCTTTCCATTAAGCCGTTGCCATTGATAATAAGAGTGAGCAAGTTTTCGAACGGCTACAAACGGAGTCTGTGCAAGCGGAAATAGATGCAAACAAATGTCTTTCTTTATTTGTGCTCCAATAGCAAAATGTCTCAAAACAACTTCCTGTGAGTGTTCCTTGTTCACAAATCTTTACAATTAAAGGCCATACCTTGCAGACACAGCATACAAACACAGTCCATCTTACAAGCTTCTCTGTTGTGCGGTCAATAACTGCATGCTTCCTAATTAGCAACGTGTACACACTTGACTCATACACCAGTGCTGCAATTATACTGTGTTGCACTGCCACCCAGTAGTAAAGTATATAATTGTATGAAATCGGTATGAATTTTAAGAAAATGTTATGGTGTTTCAAATCAAAATATGCTTTTCTGTTACGTTGATTTCATACATGTCCTAGTATGAGGACACAGGACTAAAAGAATGTTTATTATGCATTTTTGGAGACACATCAAATGAATAGGGAAATAAACTGTATTTTTTAATACTCCTGTGAAATGAAATATATTTTTATGAAAATCTTGTTAATTATTACTCCCATTATTACATTTCTTTTTTCATTGCATGTTGCCCCAAATTTAGTAGATTTAATTTATTGATAAATTGTATAAAATGAGAAAACCTGTTTATGGCCATTTTGCACACATTTTGCATAAAGAAAAATTGTATATAAAATCATTCTGAGACTCATCTTTCTAAACAGTTTTGAAAAAAACCAAACAAACAAAAAAAATAAAAATGTACTGGTGATTTAAACCAGTATTTTATTTTTTAAATTAAGTCCCAATGTCCCGGGTCCCAGGAGGTTAAAAGTGTGATAAGCTTGTTTCTGTTTGATTTCAAAATGATGCAGATGCAGTGATGTCAGTGATATCAGTGATGGAGGGAGATTCAGTCACTCTACACACTCCTCATAGTAAAATGATGAATAATGATCGGATTCAGTGGTGGTTTGGAAATAAAACCACTTTAATTGCTGAAATGAATGTAATAGCCGGCAAAGTCACTGTAAATTATAATTATAATGAGAAATTCAGGGGCAGACTGAAGGTGGATACTCAAAATGGTTGTCTAACAATCAAAAACATCAGACCTGAAGATGCTGGACATTATGGAGCACAGAGTAACCGTATGAGTAAAAACTTCACTGTCATTGTCAGAGGTGAGTTTTATTTTGAATCTGTTTTATTTGTTGCAGCTTTTATGCAAATCTAAAGAAGTACCTAAACATTTAAATGTTTTATCCTTAAGATTATTAAATACAGACTTATTTAACTCTCTATATCAGACTGTTTTTAAACGTAGGGCTGTCACTCATTTACAATCTTTAATGTACTTACACACATGATGTACCAGCTAATTAATCTAATTAATCATACATCAATTTTTGCTGAGAAAATGCCCCCCAACATATCATTCAGAGTCATTATTGTGTTAATGGGAAAGCATTCAAAAGACATTATAAAAGTAGCTTTAGAAAGAAATGGTTTGATTTATTGTTGCATGAATAATGATAATAAATGGATACTAATATTTAAAGGTTGAACACTGAAATATTTTAATGAAGATAACGCACTGGGCCCGCCCCAGACCTGTACATCACCAGACATTTCATACAAATTTCATTCAAGTCCCTGTATGAGTTTTTTTTTCTTATGTTTATATCAAATATGATAAGTGATATAATGGAAATACAGATAGGATTTTCTACAACTATTTAGTAAATATAAAGTTAATATTGTGTTATATTTTAATCACAATAGTGTCTGTTTTGGTTCATTAAAATAAATAAGTAACCACCTACTTCTGTTACACCCCTGTGGACTGTTTAGTTTGGTTTCTCCCTCTTGTGCCCATATTTGGTCGTTCCTGTTTCCTGACCTCGTTTAGTCATCATTAGTTTTCCTTGTTTCACCTGTGCCTTAATTAAGTTAATTGTTATCACCTGTCTTTATAAGTTGCTTTCTGTTCTGTGTTTGGGTTCTGGTCTCGTCAATGTACGCGTGTATACCCTCCTCCTGTGGATGTACCGGTTTTGGAATTACCTGTGGAATATAATAAAGACTTTATCTTTGACCTTCATTTTCTTTTGCCCCTTCCCTGCACGATACGTGACAACTTCATTGCGATTCAGTGTGTGCTTTCAGTGTTCCCTTAGTTTTTGAAGCTTAAACAGCAGCAGCTTTAGTTTCAGTCGTGACATGATTCTCATCTGAAGTAAAAGGTTTTCTGTGTTTGATGTGTGGAGCTCAAATTAACTTCTGTTCCTGCATCAGGAAACCAGAGTTTTATTCGAGATCACAACAAAGATGTGATTATTAATCCGCACATCAGTTTGTATTGTTCTTTTATGATATTCATTTCAAATGTAAATTTCACACTAGTGTAAGAAATAATGATGAGGATGTTGAAGATCTCAATGAAGAAATTTACTGCAGTGTAGAAGCGATATTGAAGCTCATTGGGTTAAACAGTTTGGCTTTTATCCCATAACAGTTTAACTCCCCTAATGTAAGTTGTTCCTGTTGTAACAGCCAGTAGTGCAGAAACATCATGACGGCTGATTGTTTATCTCTAATTAAACTATTTTCAGGAGTGAGCTTGTTCTAACACCTGTCCTGGAGTGAAATCTGGGTTGAGGCAGTCTGTCATTTCTTACTTTTTCTTTTACTTTAGTGAAGCATCATGTAATGGCTTTCCATTAAGCCGCTGCCATTGATAATAAGAGTGAGCAAGTTTTCGAACGGCTACAAACAGAGTCTGTGCAAGCGGAAATAAATGCAAATAAATGTCTTTCTTTATTTGTGCTCCAATAGCAAAATGTCTCAAAACAACGTCCTGTGAGTGTTCCTTGTTCACAAATCTTTACAATTAAAGGCCATACCTTGCAGACACAGAATAAAAACAGAGTCCATCTTACAAGCTTATCTGCTGTGTGGTCATTAACTGCGTGCTTCCTAATTAGCAACGTGTACACACCTGACTCATACATCAGTGCTGCAATTATACTGTGTCGCACTGCCACCCAGTAGCAAAGTATATAATTGTATGAAATCGGCTCCTATACATCATATAGTTATTTAACCACCTGAGACCCTCTATCTTCATATGATATTATATTTTAGTGAATTTTTCTGAGACTGTACATGCCACAGTTTTAAGTTTGGTTGTCCTGTACAGAGCACATTCAGGGCTTTTCCAAGATATTAAATGTTTGAATGTTTCATGACCACTCCCTCTTCTTGGTCTTCAAAAATGTCTAATATTAATTTAGTGACACTCTTATGGAAATATGAAAATCTTTTGTAATTATCATTTAAATCTGACTAATTTAAAACTGAACTAATTGTAAAATGCCATAAATCAACATTTTAAGAAAACGTTATAGTGTTTCAAATCAAAATATGACTTTCTGTTACATAAATTTCATACATGTCCTCGTATGAGGACACAGGACTAAAAACATGTTTATTATGCATTTTTGGAGACACATCAAATGAATAGGGAAAGAAATTGTATTTCAATACTCCTGTGAAATGAAATATATTTTTATAAAAATCTTGTTAATTGTTACTCCCATTATTACATTTCTTTTTTCATTGCATGTTGCCCCAAATTTAGTAGATTTAATTTATTGATAAATCGTATAAAATGAGAAAACCTGTTCATGGCCATTTTACACACATTTTGCATAAAGAAAAAAATGTATAAAAATCATTCTGAGACTCATCTTTCTAAACAGTTTTGAAAAACAAACAAACAAACAAACAAACAAACAAAAACAAAAAAAAAAAAAACTAAAAACTAAAAATGTATTGGTGATTTAAAACAAAATAAATATGTATTTATTTTATTAAATTAAGTCCCAATGTCCCGGGTCCCAGGAGGTTAAAAGTGTGATAAGCTTGTTTTTGTTTGATTTCAAGGTGATGCAGATGCAGTGAAGTCAGTGATGGAGGGACATTCAGTCACTCTACACACTCCTCATAGTGAAATGATGGATAATGATCAGATTCAGTGGTGGTTCGGAAATAAAACCACTTTAATTGCTGAAATGAATGTATCAGCTGGCAAAGTCACTGTAAATTATAATTATGATGAGAAATTCAGGGGCAGACTGAAGGTGGATACTCAAAATGGTTGTCTAACCATCAAAAACATCAGACCTGAAGATGCTGGACATTATGGAGTACAGAGTAACCGTACGAGTAAAAACTTCACTGTCATTGTCAGAGGTGAGTTTTATTTTGAATCTGTTTTATTTGTTGCAGATTTTATGTAAATTCAAAGAAGTACCTAAATATTTAAATGTTTTATCCTTAAGATTATTAAATACAGATTTATTTAACTCTCTATATCAGACTGTTTTTAAATGTAGGGCTGTCACTCATTTACAGTCTTTAATGTACTTACACACATGATGTACCTGCTAATTAATCTAATTAATCATACATCAATTTTTGCTGAGAAAATGCCCCCCAAAATATCATTCACAGTCATTATTGTGTTAAATGGGAAAGCATTCAAAAGACATTACAAAAGTAGCTTTAGAAAGAAATGGTTTGATTTATTGTTGCATGAATAAATATAATGAGTGGATACTAATATTTAAAGGTTGAACACTGAAATATTTTAATGAAGATAACGCACTGGCCCCGCCCCAGATCTGTACATCATCTTACATTTCATACAGCTGACTGCTGACAAACAACAAATAAATAATAAAAAAAAAAAGTCCCTGTATGATTTTCTACAACTATTCAGTAAATATAAAGTTAATATTGTGTTATGTTTTAATCACAATAGTGTCTGTTTCGGTTCATAAAAAAAAAAAAAAAAAAAAAAAAAAAAATGACCACCTACTTCTGTCACACCCCTGTGGACTGTTTAGTTTGGTTTCTCCCTCTTGTGATATTATTAAGAAATTTACTGCAGTGTAGAAGCGATATTGAAGCTCATTGGGTTAAACAGTTTGGCTTTTATCCCATAACAGTTTAACTCCCCTAATGTAAGTTGTTCCTGTTGTAACAGCCAGTAGTGCAGAAACATCATGACGGCTGATTGTTTATCTCTAATTAAACTATTTTCAGGAGTGAGCTTGTTCTAACACCTGTCCTGGAGTGAAATCTGGGTTGAGGCAGTCTGTCATTTCTTACTTTTTCTTTTACTTTAGTAAAGCATCATAAAGTTCTTTAACCACCTGAGACCCTCCATCCTCATATGAGGATAAATTTCTCTGAGACTGTACATGCCGCAGTTTTAAGTCTGGATGTCCTGTACAGGCTTTTCAGAGATATTAATTGTTTGAATGTTTCATGACCACTCCCTCTCCTTGGTCTTCAAAAATGTTCAGTATTAATTTAGTGACATTCTTATGTAAATATGAAAATATTCTTGTAATTATCATTTAAATCTGACTAATTATATATATATATATATTTTTTTTTTTTCTTTTTTCCTGGGTCCCAGGAGGTTAAAAGCGTGTTAAGCTTGTTTCTGTTTGATTTCAAGGTGATGCAGATGCAGTGACATCAGTGATAGAGGGACATTCAGTCACTCTACACAATCCTCATAATGAAATGATGGATAATGATCAGATTCAGTGGTGGTTTAGAAATAAAAACAACTTAATAGCTGAAATCAGCGTAACAGCTGGCCGAGTCACTGTAAATTATAATTATAATGAGAAATTCAGGGGCAGACTGAAGGTGGATACTCAAATTAGTTGTCTAACCATCAAAAACATCAGACCTGAAGATGCGGGACATTATGGAGCACAGAGTAACCGTATGAGTAAAAACTTCACTGTCATTGTCAGAGGTGAGTTTTATTTTAAATGTTTTATTTGTTGCAGCTTTTATGCAAATCCAAAGAAGTACCTAAAAATTTAAATGTTTCATTCTTAAAATGATTAAATACAGATTTATTTAACTCTCTATATCAGACTGTTTTTAAACGTAGGGCTGTCACACAATTAATCATTAATCTACTTACACACATGATGTACCTGCTAATTAATCTAATTAATCATGCATCAATTTTTCCAGAAAGAAAATACCCCTCAAAAGATCATTTACAGTCATTATTGTGTTAAATGGGAAAGCATTCAAAAGACATTACAAAAGTAGCTTTAGAAAGAAATGGTTTGATTTATTGTTGCATAAATAATGATAATAAATGGATACTAATATTTAAAGGTTGAACATTGAAATATTTTAATGAAGATAACGCACTAGCCCCGCCCCAGACCTGTACATCACCAGACATTTCATACAGTTGACTGTTGACAAACAACAAATCAAAGAAAAAAAACGTCCCTGTATGAGTTTTTTTCTTATATTTTTGTCAAATATGATGGGTGATATAACACAAATACAGATATGATTTTCTACAACTGTTCAGTAAATATAAAGTTAATATTGTGTTATATTTTAATCACAATATTGTCTGTTTTTGCTGTCATTAGAATTAATTGAATGAATATATGAATGAATGATTCATAAAACATTTACCACCTCATTGAGATTCAGTTTGTGATTTAAGTGTTCCCTTAGTTTTTTGAGCAGTGTGTATCACATTGTTTTAAATGCCCTACTTTTGATCAGTCTTGGTTCCTTTCGATGTTTATCCTTGTCTTTGTGAATATCTTTATTCATCCTCATTTATCTATATTCTCTCATGTTTTCAGCTCGTCTGCCTGTTCCTGTGATCGGCAGTAACTCTCCAAACCGTTCATCGTCATCATTATCATCATCATCATCATCAAATTGTTCATTTGTGTGTTCAGTAGTGAATGTGAGTGATGTGACTCTCTGCTGGTACAAAGGAAGCAGTTTATTGTCCAGCATCAGTGTGTCTGATCTCAGCATCAGTCTCTCTCTACCTCTGGAGATTGAGTGTCTGGATGATTCCTACAGCTGTGTTGTGGTTTATTCATTCACCAACCAGACCACACATCTCAACACTGAACTCTGTCACACATGTTCAGGTACAGCAGCGCTGATATTAGTTGATGTTTGCTCTGATATTAGCATTTATTGACTGAGCTGATCTCAGTTTGATGTTTTTATTCCTCAGACTTTGTCCACTGTTGTGGTTCTACTGAAGCTGTGATCCGATTGGTCCTCTCTGCTCTGGTGGGCGTGGCTACTGTCATTCTTCTGGTTTATGACATCAGATCCAGAAGACCTGAACAAGATCAAGCACATATTCACACATCAGAAACCTAATGTCATTTCTCCTTTTTACATTTATTTTTCTTGGTTTTATATAGTCATCTGCTTGTATTGATGCAGCTAAAAATTACTTTGTTCACATTAGATTAAGCACATATTTACACATCAGGCACATGATTGATGATGTAATTTTTTTATATATATATATATATAAATCTGTTTAGTTTATTATTTATTAACCTTCATTTTGGTTTTGTATATTCACATACTGGTATATGTTTATTTTAGGTGGCTCGTTTCTACTCTAGAAGATGATTTGAGAACAAACAGTAATGTACTCTCTCATTAACAGCTTAAAATAAATGTGAGTGCTTTTCATAGTAAATAATGATGATTACAGAATATTGCATTGCTCAAGCTAGATTAGTTAATATAACATGCTTTTCCATTTGATTGGACACTTTCAAAATCTCCTTAGATCACACTTAAAGGTAGTGTAGTGTTGTTTATTATTATTGTAGAGATCGGACGTCTCTAATACTGAAGCTCTTCTACTGGCTGAATATTTTCTCAGATTGAACAGATCTCACCTTACTACTAGTGCTGTGTATTAGCCATATGTATCTGTCTGCATTTATCAATAAAGTTTTCTTAATCTGAGGTTAAAGAGTCTCCATGTTTTATTATATTGATTATGTCGAGGAATAACTAATAGATTGCAGTGCACCACATATAAAGATTTACAATACTAAAACATAATTTGTAAATGTTTATACTATTATTAAGCTTTTTAGTTTTCTTTATTATTATTATTATTATTATTATTATTTTGTTTTTCTATCCGCAATAATAAACCAACAACTTCCACTAGTGTCTTCTGTAACCTGAGCAAATGCTGATTTGGGAGACGTTATAATAATTATACTATACTTTGTTATTTATATTTTAATCACATAGATATAATATACTTTGAGAACACAGTGAAAGTAAACACAGCAAATTGGCGCTCCATTTCCTCCGACAGGCAAAGTTAAAGTCTTTAAATGTATGTGGTCTGATGTGTGTCTGTGTTTCATCTACGGATCAACAACACCATCTAGTGGCTCAGCCTGAATCGGCATGTTATCAGGAGTGATATCCTCAGTATCCTGTCACTACCCGGGTTTCAATCCAAAGTTTCGAATTTACTTTGTGTGCTAAACTGGAATATCGCTTAAAACATTTGCGAATAAGCACCGTTTCCAAGCAGCGATTAAAAGAGAACAAAATCGTCGCTTACTGATAAACTAAATATCACTAAGAAAAGTAGGAGAAGCCACTAAATATAACTAATTACTTGCGATTCAAAGACAGGAGATGAAACAGTACATGCGGCCATTGCTTTCAGAGGTGGATACCAGCTGTTTGGAAACGCAGACTTGAAATACAGTTCTATATGGCAATTATACAAAAATACTTTGATGGCAGACTTTGCTCAGGCATCTTTGAATGACCATAAGAACAATTCAGATGCTGTGCACCCTGCTGAAAAAACCAGCTTAAACCAGCTTAAGCTGGTCAAGCTGGTTTAAGCTGGTCTCCCAAGCTGGTCATAGCTGGTGCATCAAGCTGGTTTTAGAGGGGTTTTGGCCACTTTTTTTAGCTGGTCAAGCTGGTCTTAGCTGGTTTTAGCTGGTCAAGCTGGTTTTAGCTGGTCAGCCTTGCTGGTCTTAGCTGGTTTTAGCTGGTCAGCCAGGCTGGTCTTAGCTGGTTTTAGCTGGTCAAGCTGGTCTTAGCTGGTTTAAGCTGGTCAGGCTGGTTTTAGCTGGTCTTAGCTGGTCAGGCTGGTCTTAGCTGGTTTAAGCTGGTCAGGCTGGTCTTAGCTGGTTTAAGCTGGTCAGGCTGGTCTTAGCTGGTTTTAGCTGGTCAGCCAGGCTGGTCTTAGCTGGTTTAAGCTGGTCAGGCTGGTCTTAGCTGGTCAAAATGTTTGTTTGATAACTGATTGATTACATAGTGTCTGCCCCAATTTTCCTGACAAATAATGCAACAAATAAGTAATATGTTTACTTTTAATAATCTGCAGGACCACAAGGAACCATTAAAACAATTTTTATTTGATCTTAGAGCCCCTTTAATAACAAATATTTACAAAATATTTACAAAATAATTGGAATGATTACAATTCTAAAACTATATTAACAATTAATGGTGAAAATGAACAATTGGGATATGTAATGCCCCACTTGTTTCTCCCTCTTCTCTCTCTCTCTTCTTTCAGGCTCCTTTTGTTTCCACCAGTCACTGAAACAGACTTAAAAAAGAAATAATTTAGATTATTAATGTGTAAATTTTCAACAAGTAAAACTACTCACTTTTATCCATGAAAGAATCCTGAAAAAAGCATAGATTCCAATATATATATATATATATATATATATATATACATATATATATATTATAAATATGTATGTATTAAGCAGCACAACTGTTTCTATTCTAAAATTGATAATAAATCAGCATATTACAATGATTTATAAAGGATCATGTGACACTGGAGTAATGAAAAGACTAGAGTAATGATGCTGAAAATTCAGAAATAAATTACATTTTAAAGTATATTAAAATAGACAAAAAAAACTATATGTTAAATTGCAATAATATTTTACAACATTACATTTTTTTTTCATTCATTTTCTGTATTTTTGATCAATTAAATGCAGCTTTGATTAACAGAAGAGACTTACTTAATAAAAAACATAAAAAAAATACTACTACTCCCAAACTATTGAACGGCAATGTAGATAATAAAAAAATATATAATAAAAGGAAAAAGGAGATCTTGGTATGTGTGTATGTCTTACATTTCAGAAATTCCCCTGAAAATCCATCACTTTGCAAAGAAGAGTGGCAATTTTGGTTCACTTCAACCGGTTTCTTCTGTACCATTTGCCCTGTTGTTTTAGATGGCACTTTTCCTTTGGATTACTTTGTCCCCCTTAAATATCTACAAATCAGTCAGGAAACAGACAATATGTAATTCACATTAGTTTTAGCTTTTGAGACATCTGAATCATTCTCTCTTAAAAATTGTCTCTCTTCTAGAGTTGAGAAACATCTTCTAACATATCTACATGTAAAATTCAGGTATTCAAATTCTTAGAATGCAACCATTACCTTTGAATGAACTCCAAATGGAACGTCTGTCTCTTCCTGGTAAAGTTACTCCGGAGTGAATATATGCTGCGAAAAGACCAGACAGGAAGATGGGCTGGATTAACTCATTCTTTAAACCAAAGTTAGCAAAAAGCATTACAATCAAACAATAAGCGAATTAACACATTAAAGGTTCTCGCACATCTCGCTGCTTACGTTTACCGCTTTAACAGCACGGTTCAGAGTTTACGTGACAGTTTACAATACATCCTCCGTGTGCGGGATGACCGCGAGTTGCAGATTTAAGTAACGTCACGCGTTTCATTTCGGCGCCCCTGTTAACAGATGACCGCTTGTGCAAATTTGATTTACATCATAAAATAATCACGAGAAAGTGTGCTGAACAACACGACGTTCTCGTGAATCACAACTGTTGTCAATGAAGCGTGTAATTCTTACCGTAGGAACCCAGAGATTTTCCGCCTATAGCCGCTATGAGGCCGGGGAATGTGTGAAATCTTCCCGCGACCGCCCTCCTTAAACCCGGCACAAGTCTCCCTCGCGCCCTGCGGACGGAGGATTCGTTAATCTGCGGTTACCGCGAATGTAGACACCTTAATACAGTACTGCAGTTACCAAGCATGAAAAATAAAAAGTGAACTAAATCACTTACCGCAGCTCTGAACCGTACTTGCCGCTCCCGAATGTCGACCGTTGAAGAAAATGCCGCCTCTGTAGATTTAAAATTTACAGCAATACGCTGTACTTTGCGTCAAACCACCACGTGATTAGATTATGCTTTAAGCATTTCTGGTTAAAGATATTGTTTTTTTTTTCCTCCTAGTGTTTTTTAATTGCAGGTGATTGTTATTTATTATATAAAGACTGTGTTTGTTTCATTTATATTTTGTGTAAAAGTCTATCTAATACCGAAACACTGGTTAAAAATAAAACAGCTGACTATATTTGGTCATACAGTGAATGTATTTCTTCAGACAATAGTTTAATCTGATTTGAGTTCTATGCTGATTTTTTGAATGCTATCTTGATTTTATACTATACTTTATACTACAATTTATTTGAGACTCTTCTCAGATATATTATCATTAACAACTAGAAAAATTTAAGATGTATCATTTAGCCTGCCTGATTATGATACTAAACTTACCTTGAATTGAACCTTGTCCGTAAGTGAAACAAACTGATTAATTTTTAATTAGGTCAAATGGACACCAGCTTGGTCAGGCTGGGAGACCAGCTAAAGCCAGCTACCTCCAGCTTAAACCAGCTAAAACCAGCCTGGCCATGCTGGAAGACCAGCTAAAACCAGCTACTTCCAGCTAAAACCAGCCTGGCCAGGCTGGGAGACCAGCTAAAACCAGCTACTTCCAGCTAAAACCAGCTACTTCCAGCTATTTCCAGCTTAACCAGCTAAACCAGCCTGGCCAGGCTGGGAGACCAGCTAAAACCAGCTACTTCCAGCTTAACCAGCTAAAACCAGCCACTTCCAGCTACTCCAGCTTGAAGCTAAAACCAGCTTGACCAGGCTGGGAGACCAGCTAAAACCAACTACTTCCAGCTTAAACCAGCTAAAACCAGCCTGGCCAAGCTGGGAGACCAGCTAAAACCAGCCAGGCTGGGAGACCAGCTTGACCAGCTTGGCCAGGCTGGGAGACCAGCTTGACCAGCTTGGCCAGGCTGGGAGACCAGCTAAAACCAGCTACTCCCAGCTTAAACCAGCTAAAACCAGCCAACCAGCCTAAGCTGGTTTAAGCTGGTTTTTTTAGCAGGGCAATGAGATCAGTCTGCTATAGTTAGTCAAGTTATCCCGTTCCATAACGCAGTTACATGACTTTTTGGTGTGGATGAATTAATTTGCAAAATGCGTTTCCATTTCCGTTGATCGGGATTTCATAATAAATAAATAAATAAATAACGCCTCAACCAACTCCACTAGCTGTGATCCGATTGGTCCTTTCTGCTCTGGTGCGCGTGGCTACTGTCATTCTTCTGGTTTGACATCAGATCCAGAAGAGCTGAACAAGACCAAGCGCATATTCACACGTCAAAACCCTAAAGGATGATGCTATTTCTTATATTCTTAGTATTCATCTTCTGATATTGATGTGGCTCATTTTCAAATGCCCTTGAAGATTACCAAAGATTCTCAAATTTGTAATTTTTCATATTTGATATATGGATTTAATGGCTTTTTAAAATGTACCTCTTTTGCAGTGTCATTATTGTAGGCCTACATATTCTGACTGAGGACTTTGTTTATATGTCTGTCCATTTGTCATCTGTATTTGCTTGACTTTATCACTCTGAGGTTCAAGAGTCTCTCCACGTTTTACATACATTTATGTCGAGCGCCTCCTTGTGGAATACAATGGTTCAGCAGTGCATAGGAAGTTTTACATTGTTAAACATCGAATTTAGCATATGTAAATGTTTACATTATTATTAAGCTTATTTAATAATAGCTTTTTACTTTTTTATTACTATTATTTAAAAAAAAAAAAAAAAAAACTCTGCAAGATTTTCTTAAGCAAACCACATCTACAGTGAACAGTTAAAATGTGAGGACTTTGTATAGGTGCATAACTGGAATTTCAGAAAATATTGATCCAGACCTCCACACTTCTCAGTTTCTCTGAAGAAAAGACCAAGGTAACTCACACGTGTTTCAAATAGTGTTTCTAAAGTCAAACAGCCACATATCTTATTGTGAACTCAAACAATTGTCATCAAATTTTCCAAATTCAGCAAAATACAAATTGATCTCATTTTCAACTGAATAAATCAGATGTATAGGCCACTGTTCTCATTAACATTCACAGCTTTGTATGTATGAATGTAGTGTGAGTAGCTGTGCTTGTGAGTCAAAATGAAACCTCTCTGCAGAAAAATGTTGGTCCAGATTGTTGGTTATGCTGTTCTTAAAACAAATCTGTGTCGCGATTTAGCTCAAACGGAAATGTATATAAATAATTACAATTAATTATGATTAATTACAATTATTTATATCAGCTGCCAGTAGTAACTGTAGCAGAATTAATTTTCCATCAGCTAATCTGTTCGCCCAGCAAACATTCAGTATAATTTTTATATCAGCTCTAAGAAATGATATTTTCTTGGCCACAGAAAATAACCTTCTTAAAGTACCATTGCATTAGAGCATGTAGTTCGAATCAGAATCGTAAAGGGACATTAATTTGCAAGGCAGAATCAGAATCAAAACTCATGTAATTTGTGCACAAGAGTTTTATTAATGAAGGACTAACACATAACTAATCTAAACAAACAAACATGAGGTCACTCATTCATGGGGGAAGGGTCAGTGAGAAGCAGTTAGAGAGAGACAAAAGAATAAAGCTATGAAAAGAGTCAGTTAACCACCAGCTTATACTAAACCTTTGTTTTGTTTAGTTAAATGTACGATACTTGCATTGCCTTAGTCATTGAACAAGTGTCCGAATGCAGTCTCGGGAGAAAGTCTTGATGGTTGGAGCAGTGGTGGCTTTGGAATTGTGATTACGTTCTTCCGGGTCTGAAGACTGATGAACTTCAAAGATGTTCTGACTCGATGGTGACTGGGAGTTTCTTCCCATGTGAAAAGTGAAGAAGAACCAAGAGCTGAGAGGGACCCAGCTGAAGTCCTGTGATCTTTGGGGAATGGAAAGACAAGGCCGCAAGGCCTGGCATGCAATTTGGTGAAGTATTAAGGAGTTCTAGCTCATCTTCTTAGGTTCTAAAAGAACCACTGACTGACTGAGGCGAGTCATGAAGATGAATTCCAGGGTTAAGTGGAAATGTCTGGCTCTTTGTGGTCGAGAGCCACAAGAGAGCGAAGTGAAGAGAGAGAAAGGCGATCAATCGTTTGATGCCTTTAAGCTCTCTGGAGGCTGCGCCTCAAATTCAAAGAGACCAAACATGGCATAGGTGGGTTATACAACTAGCCATCTATCATAATGCATGCATAAAACAGTAGAAAGACAAATACAAATACAACAGACACAATTAAAATACAGTGCAGTAATACTGTACACAATGACCTGGGCTATGTGTGATAGGAAGTTTAAAGAAAGGATTGTCTGTGAATGAATAGGAAAGAGTCTATTTCTATAGGCATTGTGTCTTTCCTATGGGCAAATGTAGCATGGACAAATGTGCATTCCTCTGGGCAATAAAACCTCTTATCAGATCGTCGTCCTGGCAACTGAGCCCTTTTGGGGTGTTAGTTGCTTTGGGGGGTTGTCTCCAGAGCTCCAGCATATAGCTGGCTTGTTGGGTTTAAATACTATTTCTTAAACGTAACAATTAATGTATGTCTGATTGGTCCAGATGCTACATCTGAGATGGTGAAACTAGTTGACCAGTGTGTTTTTTTTGGTGTGCTTCTACATTTAATGTTGCTGCAATTTTATCTTGTGTTGCACCAAGTTTTCTTGATCTTCACAGAATATAAATGACAACTGTACAATACAGCAATTTGTTTTACATGTGTATACGTGCACAATGATGTACACATAGAAATATGTCAGAATGTTTTTTACAGTTAATCAGAACTTGTGGACAGACACTACATTATATATTTCTATATTCCTTTTTCTCGAAAACTGAACGCTGAAGCTTCATCAGTGCTGAATGGAGTCAGTTTGTACTGAGAACAAGAGATTGAAGGTTGTTAGTTTGAATCTTAACATTAAGATGTTTGTTGATTTCACATATCCAACATTCAACAGCAAATGATCTGTTCCTGCTCCATAAAGCCATTAGAGAAACTCTGAAATCAGTATGAGAGGAGATACGATAAGATTTGATATAAAAATGAACAACAAATGAGCTGAAGACAGGAGAGAGCAGAGCCAAACACTCTCAGGTTCTCATGAGCAGATCAAATGGCTGCTTTAAGACACTTTTAACTACTCTAGTCAATGATCTTATTATGGATTAGTTTATTTCTGTTGAAAATGATAATGATCTACAGGAAGTTGTGGCCTACTGTAGCTAAAAGTTGCAATGAGGGTGTGACGAAATCAGCAAAACAGAGCTAGATGGTCACATGCATTAACACTTAAAAGTGTGTGGTTATTTTAGCTGACAGTACAGTTTTTGATGACTTTACCACAGATCAACCTCACATCAGACCATCTGTTGTTTTATTACTGAACCCGTTTTGAAGAGTTTGCTTTTTCGTATTTGTGGACTGAAACAGCTGAAGATGTTTCACAGATTGTGGCTCTGTTTGTGTTTGTGGCGTCTGGTTGGTGAGTTTGAAATATTTATGACTTTAGTTCTTTCTTTAGATTCAGTGTTTGTTTGTTTGTTTGTTTGTTTGTTTGTTTGTTTGTTTGTTTGTGAAGTAGTTTACTGCAGTGTAGCAGTGACAAAGTATGAAACAAAGTATGAGATTTTTCCAATAACAGTTTAATTCCCCTAATTTAAGTTGAAGCAATAGCCAGTGCAGAAATATCATAATGGTTGACTCTGTTTATCTCTATAATAATTAAACCATTTTCAGGAGTGAGCTTGTTCTAACACCTGTCTTGGAGTGGAATCTGTGTCGAAGCAGTCTGTCATTTCTTACTTTTTATTTCACTTTAGTAAAGCGTCATACAGTTATTTAATAAGCTGTGATAAGCTTGTTTCTGTTTGATTTCAAGGTGATGCAGATGCAGTGACGTCAGTGATAGAGGGAGATTCAGTCACTCTACACACTCCTCATAATGAAACGATGGATAATGATCGGATTCAGTGGTGGTTTGGAAATAAAAAGAATTTAATAGCTGAAATCAACATCAACAACAGCAGAGTCACTCTAGATTATTATTATGGTGAGAAATTCAGGGGCAGACTAACAGTGCATTCTCAAACTTATTGTCTAACCATCAAAAACATCGGAACTGAACATGCTGGAAATTATAGAGTATGGACCAACCGTAAGAAAAAAATCTATACTGTCATTGTCAGAGGTGAGTTTTATTTTGAATATGAACCTTTTTTTTTTATTTATTGCAGTTTTTATGTAAATCCAAAGAAGTACCTAATCATTTAAATGTTTTATTCTTAAGATTATT
>VONZ01002531.1:0-47426 GCA_012976165.1 Labeo catla
TGCAGCAGGGGGTCTTTTACTCAAGTCCATGCACAGTCTGTAAGACTGTTTCAGTTCTCTCTGAACCATGTCAAGCTCCTCTTTAATGTTGCAGAATTGCTGAGTCAGGGTTTGGACTTCAGCTCTGGCTGCATTCAAATGGCCTTCTAAGGCCTTAACGCTAGTGTCTCTCTCATTAAGTTCCATGTAGGCTGTTCTTAACAGCGACTTTGTGTGAAACAGTTCTCGTTCCAAATCTTGTCTGGTGGACTTTTCAAGCTGCTCTCGGTGTCTGGCAGCTGTTAGAGCCTCCTGAAGACTGGTGATTTCCTTCTGTTGTGCCGTTCTGTCAGGTTCCTCACGCCTGTCCTGTTCCTTCTCTTGCTGAGCAGGTGTTGGTTCCCTTTGGAACTCTGTCACTTGCAGTTTCAGTTCATTTACCTCCTGTCTGAGGTCCTTGAGGGTGTGGGCCAAGGAGAAAATGATGCTGGTCAGCTCCTGGTTGTCCAGGCTGGGTGTGAGGTGTCCCCTGGTGTCGCAGTCCCGCTGTTCCTTTCTCTGCCATTGCAGGTTGTTGGCTGCTTTCAGCTGAAGGATGTCCACCACAGTGCTCTGCAGGGTCTCCAGGTGTTCCTGGTGGGTGGCAGGGCTGGATGTCTGAGGCATGCTGGTTCACTTGTGGGAACACGAGAGAGAAATGCAGACGGCAAATGCAAGTACGTACAGAGGTGTTAGCTATCTGTATAGGGAACGGCTCTCTAGGCCATGTAAGGTGTGAATAGCTGGTTAGGGCAGCTAGTGAGGTGGGGGTGCTAAGATTTTGTGCGGGTCAGCACAAAGAGAGGGTTTGAGTAACTTTGATGGGCTGTAAGCAGGGGGTCAGCTAATGACCAGGCTTTACCTGTAGTCAAATTATTACTCAAAACACTGATGGTTCACAGGTTTGGTCACTATGAAGATACCAAATACACAAACTGAAATAAAATCAGAAAGAGACCGAGGGAGAAGGAAGGGTTTTCCTTATTTAGTTTAAGATAGGAGGTATGACTACGCAGTTGTTCCTTGTTCAAAGGCATGCTGCAGTAGGGTCATAAATCTAGGGAGACTGTTAGCTAAGCTAGCAGGGACACATCAAACATCTCAAGGTAAATAAGCAGAAACACTAGGAAGTGTTTCTAGTCTTCTCAGGGCCTATGGCTCCATGTAGCAGGCCTGACTGCTAAGGAGTAAGGAGAGACAGAAATTAGTCTACTAATGACCTGTACGGTTCATTAAGGGGACATCAGTTGCTAGAACTGCTATAATCCTATACCAAGAGGGAAGATAGTGATGGTCAGATAAACTAAAATAAGGAAAGAAAAATGAAAATATCCTAATAGCTTTAGGAAGCTAAAGGGAAAGTAAAATAACTTGATTTAATTAAATTGGTGACTTAATTAAAATCAATTTAGCTGAACTGGTACATTCGAGCTAAACAAAGGTAAATAAATGAAATAAAATCAAAAAGGGGTAGAACAAAGTCAAAATAAATTAACACAGTTAAAACCCAAGTATGTGAGGAGGGCCAACCTAACTGAGTCTAAGCAGAAGGTTATAGCCCAAACAGGAGGTGAAACCAAGAGAAAGGAAGAGAGAGAGGAGAGGAGTGGCTTGAACATTACGCTTTACACTCACACATGTCTAAACTTTAGTCGGATGCTAATAGCTAACAGTTGAGGTAAAGGGCTTAGCTTAAATGCCTGTATGGCTGCTAAAGAGTTAGCCTTAGCTACCCTCAGTTCTACTCAGTTTACACAAGGGTCTGTGATGTGTATGCTGTTATAAGATTAAACCGGAAGAGGCTGCTCTCAACTTCCGGGGTGAGACGTTGCTAAGAGACCGATGCATGTTCACAACAACGAACAAGCTGAGCAGAACTTGTGCTGCTGTGAAACAGGCATGGGAATCTTACACGCAGTCAGTTATGACTTTTTGCATACAACTTCATTCACAAATCAGATCAGCACATTCACTTCACAGACAATGGTAAATTCCTAGTTAGCTAAGCTAGAATTACACCATTAATTCGCTATTCATTTGCATAATCTTCATGATTACAATGATATGCGATAGTTACAAGAAGGCCTTAATTTGGAGAAGTGAGGAACATCGCTCAAATCACCATTACAATAACAATACTGTAGCAAGGTTTCTTCGTCGCTCAGTTTTAATATCAATGCAAGTGGGATTCCTTCACCATGCAGATTATTTAATGCCGCTTAATCTGAAATTTCCTTGTCAGACAAGACTTATGCATTTAAAGCTAAAAGTGGGGATTTCTTCGCCCAAATTTAGATGAATTTATTAAATTATGTGGGCTGCTAATCTGAGATTTCTTCGTCAGAGAAGACTTACTTCCACATTTAAAGCTAAAAGTGGGGATTTCTTCGCCCAAATTTAAATTAATTCATTCTGGTACCATTTATACAGGCTGCTAATCTGAGGTTTCTTCGTCAGCGAAGGCTTACGCTCTACTAACAACAGAAATTAGGATTTCTTCGCTAATATCAGGTTAGTTTCTTATCGTACGATTTAAAGATGTGTTATAGCTTTGAACAAGTTTCTACTGCTCGTGGTAGGGCACATTCAAGCTATAGTCTATCTGATGTTATCAGAAGCTGCATGTGTAAGACGTTAATAAATTTATGAGACAAACACACAAGTTTGATATTGAATTCTGCTTGCAAATAATGTTTAAACGATTGCCACCGTTCTCCACCATTCTGTCGCGAATTTAGCTCAAAGGGAAATGTATATAAATAATTACAATTAATTATGATTAATTACAATTACTTATATCAGCTGCCAGTAGTAACTGTAGCAGAATCAATTTTCCATCAACTAATCTGTTCGCTCAGCGAACATTCAGTATAATCTTTATATCAACTCTAAGAAGTGATATTTTCTTGGCCACAGAAAATAACTTTCTTAAAGTACCATTGCATTAGAGCAAGTAGCTCGAATCGGAATCGTAAAGGGACATTAATTTGCAAAGCAGAATCAGAATCAAAACTCGTAATTTGTGCATAATAGTTCATTAACGAAGGACTAACACATAACTAATCTAAACAAACAAACATGAAATCACTCATACATGGGGGAATGGTCAGTGAGAAGCAGTTAGAGAGAGACAAGGAAATGAAGCTATGAAAAGAGTCAGTTAACCACCTGCTGTGAAACCATCAGTGCTGTCTACAGCTTATACTAAACCTCTGTATTGTTTAGTTAAATGTACGATACTTGCATTGCCTTGGTCGTTGAACAAGTGTCCAAATGCAGTCTCTGGTGAAGGTCTTGATGGTTGGAGCAGTGGTGGTTTTTGAATCGTGATCGCGTTCTTCTGGGTCTGAAGAGTGATGAATTCCAAAGATGTTCTGACTCCATGGTGACTGGGAGTTTCTTCCCATGTGAAAGGGAAGAAGAACCAAGAGCTGAGAGGGACTCAGCTGAAGTCCTGTGATCCTTGGGGAATGGAAAGACAAGGCCGCAAGGCCTGGCGCGTGCTTAGGGAAGTCCTGAATAGTTCTAGCTCATCTTCTTAGGTTCTAAAAGAACCACTGACTGACTGAGGCGAGTCATGAAAATGAATTCAGGAGTTGAGTGGAAGTGTCTGGCTCTTAGTGGTCGAGAGCCAGTGTTGGGCCTGTCGGGCCTGCCAGGCACGCCCTGTGCCGGCTCAGGCTCCCCGTGGGTTCCTCCACACGAGCAGCAATCGGTAGATGTTGCAGACGAGTGAAGAGAGTGAAGAGAGGGAAGAACTAGGGAGGCGGTCAACCGTTTGCCTTTAAGCTCTCTGGAGGCTGCGCCTCCAGGAGGTCCATGAACCAATGGTAACTTTCACCTTCGGAGAGAAAGTTTATGACTCTTTGTCCGTGAGCATGGTATTTTGCATATGTAATTCGGCTGGGTGTTGATGCAAAACTACTAGGTTTCTTAAAACACTAATATGTTGCATAGGTATCAACATCTAATTTACACCATCTTTTAGATCATCAACATACGAATTAAAAGAGACCAAACATGACATAGGTGCTTTATACAACTAGTCATCTATCATAACGCATGCATAAAACAGTAGAAAGACAAATACGAATACAACAGACAAAATTAAAATACAATGCAGTAATACTGTACACAATAACCTGGGCTATGTGTGATAGGAAGGTCCAAGAAAGGTTTGTTTGTGAATGAATAGGAAAGAGTCCATTTCTATAGGCATTGTGTCTTTCCTATGGCAAATGTAGCATGGGCAGATGTGCATTCCTTGAAGCAATAAAACCTCTTATCAGATAGTCACTGTGGCAACTAAGCCCTTTTGGGGTGTTCGTTGCTTTGGGGGGGTTGTCTTCAAAACTCCAGCATATAGCTGGGTTGTTGGTTTTAAAGATTATTTGTTAAATGTAACAAATAACTGTATGTCTGATTGGTCCAGATGCTACATGTTAGTTTTATGCCGATCAACAGGGGGCACTCATACCCTGAAAAGTATAGGTGCAAATTTCCTAGTATAACGCTGCAGACCTCAGACTGTAAAACGTATCCACCTTTTGATCAAACGGTCCTTGTAAAAAGATGCATCCTTCAGGTGAGGCAATAAACTGGCTTCCTGACCAAATCTTGTCCTTAATAATCAACTTGGCCCAGTGTTAAGGATGGTAGCGCATCCTGACGGCAGAAATTGAGCTTGTCAGCATGCGCTACCCCTCTGCTGGAGCAGCTTTATTAAAGTACCGACAGCAAGTATGTCTTTTGCATGCAGTAGCCAGAGTCTGGTTTCTCACTAAATGCTAAGGAGACCAGAGCCTGGTCTGTACTTGGGTCGCTGAACAATATGAGAAGACCTACCATGCTGCTGGGGCTAGCTATTATTTGGCCGACCAACAGGGGGCGCTCATTCCAATCAACTTGACCTACTATTTCAGATGGTAGCGCATCCTGACTGCCAAATTGAGGCCATCAGGATGCGCTACCCATCTATTGGAGCATCTCTACCAACAGCTTAAATACAGTTATGCAGCTTGCCAGCAGTAGCCAGTATCTGCTGTCTCAGTAAAGCTAAGCAGGCCAAAGCCTGCTCTGTTGTTGGATGGGAGACCCATTAGAGTAGGCTTGGGCTGCTGCTGGTGTTGGTTTTATGCCGATCAACAGGGGGCGCTCATCCCCTGAGAAGTATGGGTGCAAATTTCCTAGTATAACCCTGCAGATCTCAGACTGTAAAAAGTATCTTCCTTTTGATCAAACGGTCCTTGTAAAAAGAAGCATCCTTCAGGTGAGGAAATAAACTGGCTTCCTGACCAACTCTTGTCCTTAATAATCAACTTGGCCCAGTGTTAAGGATGGTAGCGCATCCTGACGGCAGATATTGAGCTTGTCAGCATGCGCTACCCCTCTGTTGGAGCAGCTTTCTTAAGGTACCGACAGCAAGTATGTCTTTTGCATGCAGTAGCCAGAGTCTGGTTCCTCTCTAAAAGCTAAGAAGACCAGAGCCTGGTCTGTATTTGTGTGGCTGACCAATATGAGAAGACCTAGCATGCTGCTGGGGCCAGCTATTATTTGGCCGACCAACAGGGGGCGCTCATTCCAATCAACTTGACCTACTATTTCAGATGGTAGCGCATCCTGACTGCCAAATTGAGGCCATCAGGATGCGCTACCCATCTATTAGAGCATCTCTGTCAGCCTTATCTGGTGAATCATGTCCCTTGACAGCAGTAGCCAATGTCAACTATGTCAGTATAGCTAAACAGGCCCCAGCCTGGTCTGTTGTTGGATGGGAGACCCATTAGAGTAGGCTTAGGCTGCTGCTGGTGTTGGTTTTATGCCGATCAACAGGGGGCGCTCATCCCCTGAAAAGTATGTGTGCAAATTTCCTAGTATAACGCTGCGGACCTCAGACTGTAAAACGTATCCACCTTTTGATCAAACGGTCCTTGTAAAAAGATGCATCCTTCAGGTGAGGCAATAAACTGGCTTCCTGACCAACTCTTGTCCTTAGTAATCAACTTGGCCCAGTGTTAAGGATGGTAGCGCATCCTGACGGAAGAAACTGAGCTTGTCAGCATGCGCTACCCCTCTGCTGGAGCAGCTTTATTAAGGCATCAACATCAAGAATGTCTTTTGCATGCAGTAGCCAGAGTCTGGTTTCTCACTAAAAGCTAAGGAGACCAGAGCCTGGTCTGTACTTGGTTGGCTGAACAATATGAGAAGACCTAGCATGCTGCAAAGGCCAGCTATTATTTGGCCGACCAGCAGGGGGCGCTCATTTCAATCAACTTCACCTACTATTTAAGATGGTAGCGCACCCTGACTGCCAAATTGAGGCCATCAGGATGCGCTACCCATCTATTAGAGCAGCTCTACCAGCAGTTTAAGCTGAGTTATGTCCCTTGCCAGCAGTAGCCAGTATCTCCTGCCTCAATAAAGCTAAGCATGCCCCAGCCTGGTCTGTTTTTGGATGGGAGACCCATTAGAGTAGGATTAGGCTGCTGCTGGTGTTGGATTTATGCCGATCAACAGGGGGCGCTCATCCCCTGACAAGTATCGGTGCAAATTTCCTAGTATAACCCTGCGGACCTCACACTGTAAAAAGTATCGACCTTTTGATCAAACGGTCCTTGTAAAAAAAAAGCATCCTTCAGGTGAAGCTGGAGCAGCTTTATTAAGGCACCAACATCAAGAATGTCTTTTGCATGCAGTAGCCAGAGTCTGGTTTCTCACTAAAAGCTAAGGAGAACAGAGCGTGGTCTGTACTTAGTTGGCTGAACAATATGAGAAGACCTAGCATGCTGCTGGGGCCAGCTATTATTTGGCCGACCAGCAGGGGGCGCTCATTCCAATCAACTTGACCTACTATTTAAGATGGTAGCGCATCCTGACCGCCAAATTGAGGCCATCAGGATGCGCTACCCATCTATTAGAGCATCTCTGTCAGCCTTATTTGGTGAATCATGTCCCTTGTCAGCAGTAGGCACTGTCAGCTATGTCAGTATAGCTAAGCAGGCCCCAGCCTGGTCTGTTGTTGGATGGGAGACCCATTAGAGTAGGCTTAGGCTGCTGCTGGTGTTAGTTTTATGCCGATCAACAGGGGGCACTCATACCCTGAAAAGTATAGGTGCAAATTTCCTAGTATAACGCTGCAGACCTCAGACTGTAAAACGTATCCACCTTTTGATTAAACGGTCCTTGTAAAAAGATGCATCCTTCAGGTGAGGCAATAAACTGGCTTCCTGACCAAATCTTGTCCTTAATAATCAACTTGGCCCAGTGTTAAGGATGGTAGCGCATCCTGACGGCAGATATTGAGCTTGTCAGCATGCGCTACCCCTCTGCTGGAGCACCTTTATTAAGGTACCGACAGCAAGTATGTCTTTTGCATGCAGTAGCCAGAGTCTGGTTTCTCACTAAATGCTAAGGAGAACAGAGCCTGGTCTGTACTTGGGTCGCTGAACAATATGAGAAGACCTACCATGCTGCTGGGGCTAGCTATTATTTGGCCGACCAACAGGGGGCGCTCATTCCAATCAACTTGACCTACTATTTCAGATGGTAGCGCATCCTGACTGCCAAATTGAGGCCATCAGGATGCGCTACCCATCTATTGGAGCATCTCTACCAACAGCTTAAATACAGTTATGCAGCTTGCCAGCAGTAGCCAGTATCTGCTGTCTCAGTAAAGCTAAGCAGGCCAAAGCCTGCTCTGTTGTTGGATGGGAGACCCATTAGAGTAGGCTTGGGCTGCTGCTGGTGTTGGTTTTATGCCGATCAACAGGGGGCGCTCATCCCCTGAGAAGTATGGGTGCAAATTTCCTAGTATAACCCTGCAGATCTCAGACTGTAAAAAGTATCTTCCTTTTGATCAAACGGTCCTTGTAAAAAGAAGCATCCTTCAGGTGAGGAAATAAACTGGCTTCCTGACCAACTCTTGTCCTTAATAATCAGCTTGGCCCAGTGTTCCCAGTGTTAAGGATGGTAGCGCATCCTGACGGCAGATATTGAGCTTGTCAGCATGCGCTACCCCTCTGCTGGAGCAGCTTTATTAAGGTATCGACAGCAAGTATGTCTTTTGCATGCAGTAGCCAGAGTCTGGTTTCTCACTAAAAGCTAAGGAGAACAGAGCCTGGTCTGTTCTTGGGTGGCTGAACAATATGAGAAGACCTAGCATGCTGCTGGGGCTAGCTATTATTTGGCCGACCAACAGGGGGCGCTCATTCAAATCAAATTGACCTACTATTTCAGATGGTAGCGCATGCTGACTGCCAAATTGAGGCCATCAGGATGCGCTACCCATCTGTTAGAGCATCTCTGTCAGCCTTGTCTGGAGAATCATGTCACTTGCCAGCAGTAGCCAGTGTCAGCTACGTCAGTGTTGCTAAGCAGGCCCCAGCCTGGTCTGTTGTTGGATGGGAGACCCATTAGAGTAGGCTTAGGCTGCTGCTGGTGTTGGTTTTATGCCGATCAACAGGGGGCGCTCATCCCCTTAAAAGTATGGGTGCAAATTTCCTAGTATAACGCTGCGGACCTCAGACTGTAAAAAGTATCCACCTTTTGATCAAACGGTCCTTGTAAAAAGAAGCATCCTTCAGGTGAGGCAATAAACTGGCTTCCTGACCAACTCTTGTCCTTAGTAATCAACTTGGCCCAGTGTTAAGGATGGTAGCGCATCCTGACGGCAGAAACTGAGCTTGTCAGCATGCGCTACCCCTCTGCTGGAGCAGCTTTATTAAGGCACCAACATCAAGAATGTCTTTTGCATGCAGTAGCCAGAGTCTGGTTTCTCACTAAAAGCTAAGGAGAACAGAGCGTGGTCTGTACTTAGGTGGCTGAACAATATGAGAAGACCTAGCATGCTCCAGAGGCCAGCTATTAATTGGCCGACCAGCAGGGGGCGCTCATTTCAATCAACTTCACCTACTATTTAAGATGGTAGCGCACCCTGACTGCCAAATTGAGGCCATCAGGATGCGCTACCCATCTATTAGAGCATCTCTACCAGCAGTTTAAGCTGAGTTATGGCCCTTGCCAGCAGTAGCCAGTATCTCCTGCCTCAATAAAGCTAAGCATGCCCCAGCCTGGTCTGTTTTTGGATGGGAGACCCATTAGAGTAGGATTAGGCTGCTGCTGGTGTTGGTTTTATGCCGATCAACAGGGGGCGCTCATCCCCTGACAAGTATCGGTGCAAATTTCCTAGTATAACCCTGCGGACCTCACACTGTAAAAAGTATCGACCTTTTGATCAAACGGTCCTTGTAAAAAAAAGCATCCTTCAGGTGAAGCTGGAGCAGCTTTATTAAGGCACCAACATCAAGAATGTCTTTTGCATGCAGTAGCCAGAGTCTGGTTTCTCACTAAAAGCTAAGGAGAACAGAGCGTGGTCTGTACTTAGTTGGCTGAACAATATGAGAAGACCTAGCATGCTGCTGGGGCCAGCTATTATTTGGCCGACCAACAGGGGGCGCTCATTCCAATCAACTTGACCTACTATTTCAGATGGTAGCGCATGCTGACTGCCAAATTGAGGCCATCAGGATGCGCTACCCATCTATTAGAGCATCTCTGTCAGCCTTATCTGGTGAATCATGTCCCTTGCCAGCAGTAGCCAGTGTCAGCTATTTCAATATAGCTAAGCAGGCCCCAGCCTGGTCTGTTGTTGGATGGGAGACCCATTAGAGTAGGCTTAGGCTGCTGCTGGTGTTGTTTTTATGCCGATCAACAGGGGGCGCTCATACCCTGAAAAGTATGGGTGCAAATTTCCTAGTATAACGCTGCAGACCTCAGACTGTAAAAAATATCCACCTTTTGATCAAACGGTCCTTGTAAAAAGATGCATCCTTCAGGTGAGGCAATAAACTGGCTTCCTGACCAACTCTGGTCCTTAATAATCAACTTGGCCCAGTGTTAAGGATGGTAGCGCATCCTGACGGCAGAAATTGAGCTTGTCAGCATGCGCTACCCCTCTGCTGGAGCAGCTTTATTAAAGTACCGACAGCAAGTATGTCTTTTGCATGCAGTAGCCAGAGTCTGGTTTCTCACTAAATGCTAAGGAGACCAGAGCCTGGTTTGTACTTGGGTGGCTGAACAATATGAGAAGACCTACCATGCTGCTGGGGCTAGCTATTATTTGGCCGACCAACAGGGGGCGCTCATTCCAATCAACTTGACCTACTATTTCAGATGGTAGCGCATCCTGACTGCCAAATTGAGGCCATCAGGATGCGCTACCCATCTATTGGAGCATCTCTACCAACAGCTTAAATGCAGTTGTGCAGCTTGCCAGCAGTAGCCAGTATCTGCTGTCTCAGTAAAGCTAAGCAGACCCCAGCCTGGTCTGTTGTTGGATGGGAGACCTATTAGAGTAGGGTTAGGCTGCTGCTGGTATTTTTTTTATGCCGATCAACAAGGGGCGGTCATACCCTGAAAAGTATGGGTGCAAATTTCCTAGTATAACGCTGCGGACCTCAGACTGTAAAAAGTATCCACCTTTTGATCAAAAGGTCCTCGTAAAAAGATGCATCCTTCAGGTGAGGCAATAAACTGGCTTCCTGACCAACTCTTGTCCTTAATAATCAACTTGGCCCAGCGTTAAGGATGGTAGCGCATCCTGACGGCAGATATTGAGCTTGTCAGCATGCGCTACCCCTCTGCTGGAGCAGCTTTATTAAGGTACCGATAGCAAGTATGTCTTTTGCATGCAGTAGCCAGAGTCTGGTTTCTCACTAAACGCTAAGGAGAACAGAGCCTGGTCTGTTCTTGGGTGGCTGAACAATATGAGAAGACCTAGCATGCTGCTGGGGCTACCTATTATTTGGTCGACCAACAGGGGGCGTTCATTCCAATCAACTTGACCTACTATTTCAGATGGTAGCGCATCCTGACTGCCAAATTGAGGCCATCAGGATGCGTTACCCATCTATTAGAGCATCTCTATCAGCCTTGTCTGGAGAATCATGTCACTTGCCAGCAGTAGCCAGTGTCAGCTACGTCAGTGTTGCTAAGCAGGCCCCAGCCTGGTCTGTTGTTGGATGGGAGACCCATTAGAGTAGGCTTAGGCTGCTGCTGGTGTTGGTTTTATGCCGATCAACAGGGGGCGCTCATCCCCTGAAAAGTATGTGTGCAAATTTCCTAGTATAACGCTGCGGACCTCAGACTGTAAAACGTATCCACCTTTTGATCAAACGGTCCTTGTAAAAAGATGCATCCTTCAGGTGAGGCAATAAACTGGCTTCCTGACCAACTCTTGTCCTTAGTAATCAACTTGGCCCAGTGTTAAGGATGGTAGCGCATCCTGACGGCAGAAACTGAGCTTGTCAGCATGCGCTACCCCTCTGCTGGAGCAGCTTTATTAAGGCACCAACATCAAGAATGTCTTTTGCATGCAGTAGCCAGAGTCTGGTTTCTCACTAAAAGCTAAGGAGAACAGAGCCTGGTCTGTACTTAGGTGGCTGAACAATATGAGAAGACCTAGCATGCTGCAGAGGCCAGCTATTATTTGGCCGACCAGCAGGGGGCGCTCATTTCAATCAACTTCACCTACTATTTAAGATGGTAGCGCACCCTGACTGCCAAATTGAGGCCATCAGGATGCGCTACCCATCTATTAGAGCATCTCTACCAGCAGTTTAAGTTGAGTTATGTCCCTTGCCAGCAGTAGCCATTATCTCCTGCCTCAATAAAGCTAAGCATGCCCCAGCCTGGTCTGTTTTTGGATGGGAGACCCATTAGAGTAGGCTTAGGCTGCTGCTGGTATTGTTTTTATGCCGATCAACAGGGGGCGCTCATACCCTGAAAAGTATGGGTGCAAATTTCCTAGTATAACGCTGCGGACCTCAGACTGTAAAAAGTATCCACCTTTTGATCAAACGGTCCTTGTAAAAAGATGCATCCTTCAGGTGAGGCAATAAACTGGCTTCCTGACCAACTCTTGTCCTTAGTAATCAACTTGGCCCAGTGTTAAGGATGGTAGCGCATCCTGACGGCAGAAACTGAGCTTGTCAGCATGCGCTACCCCTCTGCTGGAGCAGCTTTATTAAGGCACTAACATCAAGAATGTCTTTTGCATGCAGTAGCCAGAGTCTGGTTTCTCACTAAAAGCTAAGGAGAACAGAGCGTGGTCTGTACTTAGGTGGCTGAACAATATGAGAAGACCTAGCATGCTGCAGAGGCCAGCTATTATTTGGCCGACCAGCAGGGGGCGCTCATTTCAATCAACTTCACCTACTATTTAAGATGGTAGCGCACCCTGACTGCCAAATTGAGGCCATCAGGATGTGCTACCCATCTATTAGAGCATCTCTACCAGCAGTTTAAGCTGAGTTATGTCCCTTGCCAGCAGTAGCCAGTATCTCCTGCCTCAATAAAGCTAAGCATGCCCCAGCCTGGTCTGTTTTTGGATGGGAGACCCATTAGAGTACGATTAGGCTGCTGCTGGTGTTGGTTTTATGCCGATCAACAGGGGGCGCTCATCCCCTGACAAGCATCGGTGCAAATTTCCTAGTATAACCCTGCGGACCTCACACTGTAAAAAGTATCGACCTTTTGATCAAACGGTCCTTTTAAACAGAAGCATCCTTCAGGTGAGTAAATAAAGTGGCTTCCTGACCAATTCTTGTCCTTAATAATCAACTCTGCCAAGTGTTAAGGATGGTAGCGCATCCTGACGGCAGATATTGAGCTTGTCAGCATGCGCTACCCCTCTGTTGCAGCAGCTTTATTAAGGCACCAACATCAAGAATGTCTTTTGCATGCAGTAGCCACAGTCTGGTTTCTCACTAAAAGCTAAGGAGAACAGAGCCTAGTCTGTACTTAGGTGGCTGAACAATATGAGAAGACCTAGCATGCTGCTGGGGCCAGCTATTATTTGGCCGACCAGCAGGGGGCGCTCATTCCAATCAACTTGACCTACTATTTAAGATGGTAGCGCATCCTGACCGCCAAATTGAGGCCATCAGGATGCGCTACCCATCTGTTAGAGCATCTCTGTCAGCCTTATTTGGTGAATCATGTCCCTTGCCAGCAGTAACCATTGTCTGCTACGTCAGTATAACTAAGCAGACCCCAGCCTGGTCTGTTGTTGGATGGGAGACCCATTAGAGTAGGCTTAGGCTGCTGCTGGTGTTGTTTTTACGCCGATCAACAGGGGGCGCTCATCCCCTGAAAAGTATGAGTGCAAATTTCCTAATATAACCCTGTGGACCTCAGACTGTAAAAAGTATCCACCTTTTGATGAAACTGTCCTGGTAAAAAGAAGCATCCTTTAGGTGAGGAAATAAACTGGCTTCCTGACCAACTCTTGTCCTTAATAATCAACTTGGCCCAGTGTTAAGGATGGTAGCGCATCCTGTCGGAAGATATTCAGCTTGTCAGCATGCGCTACCCCTCTGCTGGAGCAGCTTTATTAAGGTACCGACAGCAAGTATGTCTTTTGCATGCAGTAGCCAGAGTCTGGTTTCTCACTAAATGCTAAGGAGAACAGAGCCTGGTCTGTTCTTGGGTGGCTGAACAATATGAGAAGACCTAGCATGCTGCTGGGGCTAGCTATTATTTGGTCGACCAACAGGGGGCGCTCATTCCAATCAACTTGACCTACTATTTCAGATGGTAGCGCATCCTGACTGCCAAATTGAGGCCATCAGGATGCGCTACCCATCTATTAGAGCATCTCTGTCAGCCTTGTCTGGAGAATCATGTCACTTGCCAGCAGTAGCCAGTGACAGCTATGTCAGTGTTGCTAAGCAGGCCCCAGCCTGGTCTGTTGTTGGATGGGAGACCCATTAGAGTAGGCTTAGGCTGCTGCTGGTGTTGGTTTTATGCCGATCAACAGGGGGCGCTCATCCCCTGAAAAGTATGGGTGCAAATTTCCTAGTATAACGCTGCGGACCTCAGACTGTAAAAAGTATCCACCTTTTGATCAAACGGTCCTTGTAAAAAGAAGCATCCTTCAGGTGAGGCAATAAACTGGCTTCCTGACCAACTCTTGTCCTTAGTAATCAACTTGGCCCAGTGTTAAGGATGGTAGCGCATCCTGACGGCAGAAACTGAGCTTGTCAGCATGCGCTACCCCTCTGCTGGAGCAGCGTTATTAAGGCACTAACATCAAGAATGTCTTTTGCATGCAGTAGCCAGAGTCTGGTTTCTCACTAAAAGCTAAGGAGAACAGAGCGTGGTCTGTACTTAGGTGGCTGAACAATATGAGAAGACCTAGCATGCTGCAGAGGCCAGCTATTATTTGGCCGACTAGCAGGGGGCGCTCATTTCAATCAACTTCACCTACTATTTAAGATGGTAGCGCACCCTGACTGCCAAATTGAGGCCATCAGGATGTGCTACCCATCTATTGGAGCATCTCTACCAACAGCTTAAATACAGTTATGCAGCTTGCCAGCATTAGCCAGTATCTGCTGTCTCAGTAAAGCTAAGCAGGCCAAAGCCTGGTCTGTTTTTGGATGGGAGACCCATTAGAGTAGGCTTGGGCTGCTGCTGGTGTTGGTTTTATGCCGATCAACAAGGGGTGCTCATCCCCTGAAAAGTATGGGTGCAAATTTCCTAGTATAACCCTGCGGACCTCAGACTGTAAAAAGTATCTACCTTTTGATCAAACGGTCCTTGTAAAAAGAAGCATCCTTCAGGTGAGGAAATAAACTGGCTTCCTGACCAACTCTTGTCCTTAATAATCAACTTGGCCCAGTGTTCCCAGTGTTAAGGATGGTAGCGCATCCTGACGGCAGATATTGAGCTTGGCAGCATGCGCTACCCCTCTGCTGGAGCAGCTTTATTAAGGTACCGACAGCAAGTATGTCTTTTGCATGCAGTAGCCAGAGTCTGGTTTCTCACTAAAAGCTAAGGAGAACAGAGCCTGGTCTGTTCTTGGGTGGCTGAACAATATGAGAAGACCTAGCATGCTGCTGGGGCTAGCTATTATTTGGCCGACCAACAGGGGGCGCTCATTCCAATCAACTTGACCTACTATTTCAGATGGTAGCGCATCCTGACTGCCAAATTGAGGCCATCAGGATGCGCTACCCATCTGTTAGAGCATCTCTGTCAGCCTTGTCTGGAGAATCATGTCACTTGCCAGCAGTAGCCAGAGTCAGCTACGTCAGTGTTGCTAAGCAGGCCCCAGCCTGGTCTGTTGTTGGATGGGAGACGCATTAGAGTAGGCTTAGGCTGCTGCTGGTGTTGTTTTTATGCCGATCAACAGGGGGCGCTCATCCCCTGAAAAGTGTGGGTGCAAATTTCCTAATATAACCCTGCGGACCTCAGACTGTAAAAAGTATCGACCTTTTGATCAAACGGTCCTTGTAAAAAGATGCATCCTTCAGGTGAGGCAATAAACTGGCTTCCTGACCAACTCTTGTCCTTAATAATCAACTTGGCCCGTGTTAAGGATTGTAGCGCATCCTGACGGCAGATATTGAGCTTGTCAGCATGCGCAACCCCTCTGCTGGAACAGCTTTATTAAGGTACCGACAGCAAGTAAGTCTTTTGCATGCAGTAGCCAGAGTCTGGTTTCTCACTAAAAGCTAAGGAGAACAGAGCCTGATCTGTACTTGGGTGGCTGAACAATATGAGAAAACCTAGCATGCTGCTGGGGCTAGCTATTATTTGGCCGACCAACAGGGGGCGCTCATTCCAATCAACTTGACCTACTATTTCAGATGGTAGCGCATCCTGACTGCCAAACTGAGGCCATCAGGATGCGCTACCCATCTGTTAGAGCATCTCTACCAACAGTTTAAGTTGAGTTATGTCCCTTGCCAGCAGTAGCCAGTATCTCCTGCCTCAATAAAGCTAAGCATGCCCCAGCCTGGTCTGTTTTTGGATGGGAGACCCATTAGAGTTGGTTTAGGCTGCTTCTGGTGTTGGTTTTATGCCGATCAACAGGGGGCGCTCATCCCCTGACAAGTATCGGTGCAAATTTCCTAGTATAACGCTGCGGACCTCAGACTGTAAAAAGTATCGACCTTTTGATCAAACGGTCCTTGTAAAAAGATGCATCCTTCAAGTGAGGCAATAAACTGGCTTCCTGACCAACTCTTGTCCTTAATAATCAAGTTGGCCCAGTGTTAAGGATGGTAGCGCATCCTGACGGCAGATATTGAGCTTGTCAGCATGCGCTACCCCTCTGCTGGAGCAGCTTTATTAAGGTACCGACAGCAAGTATGTCTTTTGCATGCAGTAGCCAGAGTCTGGTTTCTCACTAAAAGCTAAGGAGAACAGAGCCTGGTCTGTTCTTGGGTGGCTGAACAATATGAGAAGACCTAGCATGCTGCTGGGGCTAGCTATTATTTGGCCGACCAACAGGGGGCGCTCATTCCAATCAACTTGACCTACTATTTCAGATGGTAGCGCATCCTGACTGCCAAATTGAGGCCATCGGGATGCGCTACCCATCTGTTAGAGCATCTCTGTCAGCCTTATTTGGTGAATCATGTCCCTTGCCAGCAGTAACCATTGTCAGCTACGTCAGTATAACTAAGCAGACCCCAGCCTGGTCTGTTGTTGGATGGGAGACCCATTAGAGTAGGCTTAGGCTGCTGCTGGTGTTGTTTTTATGCCGATCAACAGGGGGCGCTCATCCCCTGAAAAGTATGGGTGCAAATTTCCTAATATAACCCTGCGGACCTCAGACTGTAAAAAGTATCCACCTTTTGATGAAACGGTCCTGGTAAAAAGAAGCATCCTTCAGGTGAGGAAATAAACTGGCTTCCTGACCAACTCTTGTCCTTAATAATCAACTTGGCCCAGTGTTAAGGATGGTAGCGCATCCTGTTGAAAGATATTCAGCTTGTCAGCATGCGCTACCCCTCTGCTGGAGCAGCTTTATTAAGATACCGACAGCAAGTATGTCCTTTGCATGCAGTAGCCAGAGTCTGGTTTCTCACTAAAAGCTAAGGAGAACAGAGCGTGGTCTGTACTTAGGTGGCTGAACAATATGAGAAGACCTAGCATGCTGCAGAGGCCAGCTATTATTTGGCCGACCAGCAGGGGGCGCTCATTTCAATCAACTTCACCTACTATTTAAGATGGTAGCGCACCCTGACTGCCAAATTGAGGCCATCAGGATGCGCTACCCATCTATTAGAGCATCTCTACCAGCAGTTTAAGCTGAGTTATGTCCCTTGCCAGCAGTAGCCAGTATCTCCTGCCTCAATAAAGCTAAGCATGCCCCAGCCTGGTCTGTTTTTGGATGGGAGACCCATTAGAGTAGGATTAGGCTGCTGCTGGTGTTGGTTTTATGCCGATCAACAGGGGGCGCTCATCCCCTGACAAGTATCGGTGCAAATTTCCTAGTATAACCCTGCGGACCTCACACTGTAAAAAGTATCGACCTTTTGATCAAACGGTCCTTTTAAACAGAAGCATCCTTCAGGTGAGTAAATAAAGTGGCTTCCTGACCAATTCTTGTCCTTAATAATCAACTCTGCCAAGTGTTAAGGATGGTAGCGCATCCTGACGGCAGATATTGAGCTTGTCAGCATGCGCTACCCCTCTGTTGCAGCAGCTTTATTAAGGCACCAACATCAAGAATGTCTTTTGCATGCAGTAGCCACAGTCTGGTTTCTCACTAAAAGCTAAGGAGAACAGAGCCTAGTCTGTACTTAGGTGGCTGAACAATATGAGAAGACCTAGCATGCTGCTGGGGCCAGCTATTATTTGGCCGACCAGCAGGGGGCGCTCATTCCAATCAACTTGACCTACTATTTAAGATGGTAGCGCATCCTGACTGCCAAATTGAGGCCATCAGGATGCGCTACCCATCTATTAGAGCATCTCTGTCAGCCTTATCTGGTGAATCATGTCCCTTGCCAGCAGTAGCCAGTGTCAGCTATTTCAGTATAGCTAAGCAGGCCCCAGCCTGGTCTGTTGTTGGATGGGAGACCCATTAGAGTAGGCTTAGGCTGCTGCTGGTGTTGGTTTTATGCCGATCAACAGGGGGCGCTCATCCCCTGAGAAGTATCGGTGCAAATTTCCTAGTATAACGCTGCGGACCTCAGACTGTAAAAAGTATCCACCTTTTGATCAAAAGGTCCTTGTAAAAAGATGCATCCTTCAGGTGAGGCAATAAACTGGCTTCCTGACCAACTCTTGTCCTTAATAATCAACTTGGCCCAGTGTTAAGGATGGTAGCGCATCCTGACGGCAGATATTGAGCTTGTCAACTTGCGCTACCCCTCAGCTGCAGCGGCTTTATTAAGGTACCGACAGCAAGTATGTCTTTTGCATGCAGTAGCCAGAGTCTAGTTTCTCACTAAAAGCTAAGGAGACCAGAGCCTGGTCTGTACTTGGTTGGCTGAACAATATGAGAAGACCTAGCATGCTGCTGGGGCTAGCTATTATTTGGCCGACCAACAGGGGGCGCTCATTCCAATCAACTTGTCCTTCTATTTCAGATGGTAGCGCATCCTGACTGCCAAATTGAGGCCATCAGGTTGCGCTACCCATCTATTAGAGCATCTCTACCAACAGTTTAAATAGAGTTATGTAGCTTGCCAGCAGTAGCCAGTATCTGCTGTCTCAGTAAAGCTAAGCAGGCCCCAGCCTGGTCTGTTTTTGGATGGGAGACCCATTAGAGTAGGCTTAGGCTGCTGCTGGTGTTGGTTTTATGCCGATCAACAGAGGGCGCTCATCCCCTGACAAGTATGGTTGCATATTTCCTATTATAAGTCTGAGGATCTCAGACTGTAAAAAGTATCGACCCCTGGTTAAAACGGTCCTTGTAAAAAGAAGCATCCTTCAGGTGAGGAAATAAATTGGCTTCCTGACCAACTCTTGTCCTTAATAAACAACTTGGCCCAGTGTTAAGGATGGTAGCGCATCCTGACGGCAAAAACTGAGCTTGTCAGCATGCGCTACCCCTCTGCTGGAGCACCTTTATTAAGGTACCGACAGCAAGTATGTCTTTTGCATGCAGTAGCCAGAGTCTGGTTTCTCACTAAAAGCTAAGGAGAACAGAGCCTGGTCTGTACTTGGGTGGCTGACCAATATGAGAAGACCTAGCATGCTGCTGGGGCCAGCTATTATTTGGCCGACCAACAGGGGGCGCTCATTCCAATCAACTTGACCTACTATTTCAGATGGTAGCGCATCCTGACTGCCAAATTGAGGCCATCAGGATGCGCTACCCATCTATTAGAGCATCTCTACCAGCAGTTTAAGCTGAGTTATGTCCCTTGCCAGCAGTAGCCAGTATCTCCTGCCTCAGTAAAGCTAAGCATGCCCCAGCCTGCTCTGTTTTTGGATGGGAGACCCATTAGAGTAGGCTTAGGCTGCTGCTGGTGTTGGTTTTATGCCGATCAACAGGGGGCGCTCATCCCCTGACAAGTATCGGTGCAAATTTCCTAGTATAACCCTGCGGACCTCAGACTGTAAAAAGTATCTACCTTTTGATCAAACGGTCCTTGTAAAAAGAAGCATCCTTCAGGTGAGGAAATAAACTGGCTTCCTGACCAACTCTTGTCCTTAATAATCAACTTGGCCCAGTGTTCCCAGTGTGAAGGATGGTAGCGCATCCTGACGGCAGATATTGAGCTTGTCAGGATGCGCTACCCCTCTGCTGGAGCACCTTTATTAAGGTACCGACAGCAAGTATGTCTTTTGCATGCAGTAGCCAGAGTCTGGTTTCTCACTAAAAGCTAAGGAGAACAGAGCCTGATCTGTACTTGGGTGGCTGAACAATATGAGAAGACCTAGCATGCTGCTGGGGCCAGCTATTATTTGGCCGACCAGCAGGGGGCGCTCATTCCAATCAACTTGACCTACTATTTAAGATGGTAGCGCATCCTGACTGCCAAATTGAGGCCATCAGGATGCGCTACCCATCTATTAGAGCATCTCTGTCAGCATTATTTGGTGAATCATGTCCCTTGCCAGCAGTAGGCACTGTCAGCTATATCAGTATAGCTAAGCAGGCCCCAGCCTGGTCTGTTGTTGGATGGGAGACCCATTAGAGTAGGCTTAGGCTGCTGCTGGTGTTGGTTTTATGCCAATCAACAGGGGGCGCTCATACCCTGAAAAGTATAGGTGCAAATTTCCTAGTATAACGCTGCGGACCTCAGACTGTAAAACGTATCCACCTTTTGATCAAACGGTCCTTGTAAAAAGATGCATCCTTCAGGTGAGGCAATAAACTGGCTTCCTGACCAACTCTTGTCCTTAGTAATCAACTTGGCCCAGTGTTAAGGATGGTAGCGCATCCTGACGGCAGAAACTGAGCTTGTCAGCATGCGCTACCCCTCTGCTGGAGCAGCTTTATTAAGGCACCAACATCAAGAATGTCTTTTGCATGCAGTAGCCAGAGTCTGGTTTCTCACTAAAAGCTAAGGAGAACAGAGCCTGGTCTGTACTTAGGTGGCTGAACAATATGAGAAGACCTAGCATGCTGCAGAGGCCAGCTATTATTTGGCCGACCAGCAGGGGGCGCTCATTTCAATCAACTTCACCTACTATTTAAGATGGTAGCGCACCCTGACTGCCAAATTGAGGCCATCAGGATGTGCTACCCATCTATTAGAGCATCTCTACCAGCAGTTTAAGCTGAGTTATGTCCCTTGCCAGCAGTAGCCAGTATCTCCTGCCTCAATAAAGCTAAGCATGCCCCAGCCTGGTCTGTTTTTGGATGGGAGACCCATTAGAGTAGGATTAGGCTGCTGCTGGTGTTGGATTTATGCCGATCAACAGGGGGCGCTCATCCCCTGACAAGTATCGGTGCAAATTTCCTAGTATAACCCTGCGGACCTCACACTGTAAAAAGTATCGACCTTTTGATCAAACGGTCCTTGTAAAAAAAAGCATCCTTCAGGTGAGGCAATAAACTGGCTTCCTGACCAACTCTTGTCCTTAATAATCAACTTGGCCCAGTGTTAAGGATGGTAGCGCATCCTGACGGCAGATATTGAGCTTGTCAGCATGCGCTACCCCTCTGTTGTAGCAGCTTTCTTAAGGTACCGACAGCAAGTATGTCTTTTGCATGCAGTAGCCAGAGTCTGGTTCCTCACTAAAAGCTAAGGAGAACAGAGCCTGATCTTGTACTTGGGCATTGAACAATATGAGAGAAGACCTAGCATGCTGCTGGGGCCAGCTATTATTTTACCGACTCAAGCCATTCCAATCAACTTGATCTACTATTTCAGATGGTAGCGCATCCTGACTGCCAAATTGAGGCCATCAGGATGCGCTACCCATCTATTAGAGCATCTCTGTCAGCCTTATCTGTTGAATCATGTCCCTTGACAGCAGTAGCCAGTATCAGCTATGTCAGTATAGCTAAGCAGGCCCCAGCCTGGTCTGTTGTTGGATAGGAGACACATTAGAGTAGGCTTAGGCTGCTGTTGGTGTTGTTTTTATGCCGATCAACAGGGGGCGCTCATACCCTGAAAAGTATGGGTACAAATTTCCTAGTATAACGCTGCGGACCTCAGACTGTAAAAAGTATCCACCTTTTGATCAAACGGTCCTTGTAAAAAGATGCATCCTTCAGGTGAGGGAATAAACTGGCTTCCTGACCAACTTTTGTCCTTAATAATCAACTTGGCCCAGTGTTAAGGATGGTAGCGCATCCTGACGGCAGATATTGAGCTTGTCAGCATGCGCTACCCCTCTGCTGGAGCAGCTTTATTAAGGTACCGACAGCAAGTATGTCTTTTGCATGCAGTAGCCAGAGTCTGGTTTCTCACTAAAAGCTAAGGAGAACAGAGCCTGGTCTGTACTTGGGTGGCTGAACAATATGTGTAGACCTAGCATGCTGCAGGGGACAGCTATTATTTGGCCGACCAACAGGGGGCGCTCATTCCAATCAACTTGACCTACTATTTAAGATGGTAGCGCATCCTGACTGCCAAATTGAGGCCATCAGGATGCGCTACCCATCTATTAGAGCATCTCTACCAGCAGTTTAAGCTGAGTTATGTCCGTTGCCAGCAGTAGCCAGTATCTCCTGCCTCAATAAAGCTAAGCATTCCCCACCCTGCTCTGTTTTTGGATGGGAGACCCATTAGAGTAGGCTTAGGCTGCTGCTGGTTTTGGTTTTATGCCGATCAACAGGGGGCGCTCATCCTCTGACAAGTATCGGTGCAAATTTCCTAGTATAACCCTGCAGACCTCAGACTGTAAAAAGTATAGACCTTTTGATCAAACGGTCCTTGTAAACAGAAGCATCCTTCAGGTGAGGAAATAAAGTGGCTTCCTGACCAACTCTTGTCCTTAATAATCAACTTGGCCCAGTGTTAAGGATGGTAGCACATCCTGACGGCAGATATTGAGCTTGTCAGCATGCGCTACCCCTCTGTTGCAGCAGCTTTATTAAGGCATCAACATCAAGAATGTCTTTTGCATGCAGTAGCCAGAGTCTGGTTTCTCACTAAAAGCTAAGGAGAACAGAGCCTGGTCTGTTCTTGGGTGGCTGAACAATATGAGAAGACCTAGCATGCTGCTGGGGCTAGCTATTATTTGGCCGACCAACAGGGGGCGCTCATTCCAATCAACTTCACCTACTATTTCAGATGGTAGCGCATCCTGACTGCCAAATTGAGGACATCAGGAGGCGCTACCTATCTGTTAGAGCATCTCTGTCAGCCTTATCTGGTGAATCATGTCAGTATAGCTAAGCAGGCCCCAGCCTGGTCTGTTTTTGGATGGGAGACCCATTAGAGTAGGCTTAGGCTGCTGCTGGTGTTGGTTTTATGCCGATCAACAGAGGGCGCTCATCCCCTGACAAGTATGGTTGCATATTTCCTAGTATAAGGGACCTCAGACTGTAAAAAGTATCGACCCCTGGTTAAAACGGTCCTTGTAAAAAGAAGCATCCTTCAGGTGAGGAAATAAACTGGCTTCCTGACCAACTCTTGTCCTTAATAAACAACCTGGCCCAGTGTTAAGGATGGTAGCGCATCCTGACGGCAGATATTGAGCTTGTCAGCATGCGCTACCCCTCTGCTGGAGCAGCTTTATTAAGGTACCGACAGCAAGTATGTCTTTTGCATGCAGTAGCCAGAGTCTGGTTTCTCACTAAAAGCTAAGGAGAACAGAGCCTGGTCTGTACTTGGGTGGCTGAACAATATGATAAGACCTAGCATGCTGCTGGGGCCAGCTATTATTTGGCCGACCAACAGGGGGCGCTCATTCCAATCAACTTGACCTACTATTTCAGATGGTAGCGCATCCTGACTGCCAAATTGAGGCCATCAGGATGCGCTACCCATCTATTAGAGCATCTCTACCAACAGCTTAACGAGAGTTATGTAGCTTGCCAGCAGTAGCCAGTATCTGCTGTCTCTGTAAAGCTAAGCAGGCCCCAGCCTGGTCTGTTTTTGGATGGGAGACCCATTAGAGTAGGCTTAGGCTGATGCTGGTGTTGGTTTTATGCCGATCAACAGAGGGCGCTCATCCCCTGACAAGTATGGCTGCATATTTCCTAGTATAACTCTGAGGACCTCAGACTGTAAAAAGTATCGACCCCTGGTTAAAACGGTCCTTGTAAAAAGAAGCATCCTTCAGGTGAGGAAATAAATTGGCTTCCTGACCAACTCTTGTCCTTAATAAACAACTTGGCCCAGTGTTAAGGATGGTAGCGCATCCTGACGGCAAAAACTGAGCTTGTCAGCATGCGCTACCCCTCTGCTGGAGCACCTTTATTAAGGTACCGACAGCAAGTATGTCTTTTGCATGCAGTAGCCAGAGTCTGGTTTCTCACTAAAAGCTAAGGAGAACAGAGCCTGATCTGTACTTGGGTGGCTGAACAATATGAGAAGACCTAGCATGCTGCTGGGGCCAGCTATTATTTGGCCGACCAGCAGGAGGCGCTCATTCCAATCAACTTGACCTACTATTTAAGATGGTAGCGCATCCTGACCGCCAAATTGAGGCCATCAGGATGCGCTACCCATCTATTAGAGCATCTCTGTCAGCCTTATTTGGTGAATCATGTCCCTTGCCAGCAGTAGGCACTTTCAGCTATGTCAGTATAGCTAAGCAGGCCCCAGCATGGTCTGTTGTTGGATGGGAGACCCATTAGAGTAGGCTTAGGCTGCTGCTGGTGTTGGTTTTATGCCGATCAACAGGGGGCGCTCATCCCCTGAAAAGTATGGGTGCAAATTTCCTAGTATAACGCTGCGGACCTCAGACTGTAAAACGTATCCACCTTTTGATCAAATGGTCCTTGTAAAAAGATGCATCCTTCAGGTGAGGCAATAAACTGGCTTCCTGACCAACTCTTGTCCTTAGTAATCAACTTGGCCCAGTGTTAAGGATGGTAGCGCATCCTGACGGCAGAAACTGAGCTTGTCAGCATGCGCTACCCCTCTGCTGGAGCAGCTTTATTAAGGCACCAACATCAAGAATGTCTTTTGCATGCAGTAGCCAGAGTCTGGTTTCTCACTAAAAGCTAAGGAGAACAGAGCGTGGTCTGTACTTAGTTGGCTGAACAATATGAGAAGACCTAGCATGCTGCTGGGGCCAGCTATTATTTGGCCGACCAGCAGGGGGCGCTCATTCCAATCAACTTGACCTACTATTTAAGATGGTAGCGCATCCTGACCGCCAAATTGAGGCCATCAGGATGCGCTACCCATCTATTAGAGCATCTCTGTCAGCCTTATTTGGTGAATCATGTCCCTTGCCAGCAGTAGGCACTGTCAGCTATGTCAGTATAGCTAAGCAGGCCCCAGCCTGGTCTGTTGTTGGATGGGAGACCCATTAGAGTAGGCTTAGGCTGCTGCTGGTGTTAGTTTTATGCCGATCAACAGGGGGCACTCATACCCTGAAAAGTATAGGTGCAAATTTCCTAGTATAACGCTGCAGACCTCAGACTGTAAAACGTATCCACCTTTTGATCAAACGGTCCTTGTAAAAAGATGCATCCTTCAGGTGAGGCAATAAACTGGCTTCCTGACCAAATCTTGTGCTTAATAATCAACTTGGCCCAGTGTTAAGGATGGTAGCGCATCCTGACGGCAGAAATTGAGCTTGTCAGCATGCGCTACCCCTCTGCTGGAGCAGCTTTATTAAAGTACCGACAGCAAGTATGTCTTTTGCATGCAGTAGCCAGAGTCTGGTTTCTCACTAAATGCTAAGGAGACCAGAGCCTGGTCTGTACTTGGGTGGCTGAACAATATGAGAAGACCTACCATGCTGCTGGGGCTAGCTATTATTTGGCCGACCAACAGGGGGCGCTCATTCCAATCAACTTGACCTACTATTTCAGATGGTAGCGCATCCTGACTGCCAAATTGAGGCCATCAGGATGCGCTACCCATCTATTAGAGCATCTCTACCAACAGCTTAAATACAGTTATGCAGCTTGCCAGCAGTAGCCAGTATCTGCTGTCTCAGTAAAGCTAAGCAGGCCCCAGCCTGGTCTGTTTTTGGATGGGAGACCCATTAGAGTAGGCTTAGGCTGCTGCTGGTGTTGGTTTTATGCCGATCAACAAGGGGTGCTCATCCCCTGAAAGTATGGGTGCAAATTTCCTAGTATAACCCTGCGGACCTCAGACTGTAAAAAGTATCTACCTTTTGATCAAACGGTCCTTGTAAAAAGAAGCATCCTTCAGGTGAGGAAATAAACTGGCTTCCTGACCAACTCTTGTCCTTAATAATCAACTTGGCCCAGTGTTAAGGATGGTAGCGCATCCTGACGGCAGATATTGAGCTTGTCAGCATGCGCTACCCCTCTGCTGGAGCAGCTTTATTAAGGTACCGACAGCAAGTATGTCTTTTGCATGCAGTAGCCAGAGTCTGGTTTCTCACTAAAAGCTAAGGAGAACAGAGCGTGGTCTGTTCTTAGTTGGCTGAACAATATGAGAAGACCTAGCATGCTGCAGAGGCCAGCTATTATTTGGCCGACCAGCAGGGGGTGCTCATTTCAATCAACTTCACCTACTATTTAAGATGGTAGCGCACCCTGACTGCCAAATTGAGGCCATCAGGATGCGCTACCCATCTATTAGAGCATCTCTACCAGCAGTTTAAGCTGAGTTATGTCCCTTGCCAGCAGTAGCCAGTATCTCCTGCCTCAATAAAGCTAAGCATGCCCCAGCCTGGTCTGTTTTTGGATGGGAGACCCATTAGAGTAGGATTAGGCTGCTGCTGGTGTTGGATTTATGCCGATCAACAGGGGGCGCTCATCCCCTGACAAGTATCGGTGCAAATTTCCTAGTATAACCCTGCGGACCTCACACTGTAAAAAGTATCGACCTTTTGATCAAACGGTCCTTTTAAACAGAAGCATCCTTCAGGTGAGGAAATAAAGTGGCTTCCTGACCAATTCTTGTCCTTAATAATCAAGTTGGCCCAGTGTTAAGGATGGTAGCGCATCCTGACGGCAGATATTGAGCTTGTCAGCATGCGCTACCCCTCTGCTGGAGCAGCTTTATTAAGGTACCGACAGCAAGTATGTCTTTTGCATGCAGTAGCCAGAGTCTGGTTTCTCACTAAAAGCTAAGGAGAACAGCGCCTGGTCTGTTCTTGGGTGGCTGAACAATATGAGAAGACCTAGCATGCTGCTGGGGCTAGATATTATTTGGCCGACCAACAGGGGGCGCTCATTCCAATCAACTTGACCTACTATTTCAGATGGTAGCGCATCCTGACTGCCAAATTGAGGCCATCAGGATGCGCTACCCATCTGTTAGAGCATCTCTGTCAGCCTTATTTGGTGAATCATGTCCCTTGCCAGCAGTAGCCAGTGTCAGCTATGTCAGTATAGCTAAGCAGGCCCCAGCCTGGTCTGTTGTTGGATGGGAGACCCATTAGAGTAGGCTTAGGCTGCTGCTGGTGTTGTTTTTATGCCGATCAACAGGGGGCGCTCATACCCTGAAAAGTATGGGTGCAAATTTCCTAGTATAACGCTGCGGACCTCAGACTGTAAAAAGTATCCACCTTTTGATCAAACGGTCCTTGTAAAAAGATGCATCCTTCAGGTGAGGCAATAAACTGGCTTCCTGACCAACTCTTGTCCTTAATAATCAACTTGGCCCAGTGTTAAGGATGGTAGCTCATCCTGACGGCAGATATTGAGCTTGTCAGCATGCGCTACCCCTCTGCTGGAGCAGCTTTATTAAAGTACCGACAGCAAGTATGTCTTTTGCATGCAGTAGCCAGAGTCTGGTTTCTCACTAAAAGCTAAGGAGAACAGAGCCTGGTCTGTACTTGGGTGGCTGAACAATATGAGAAGACCTAGCATGCTGCTGGGGCCAGCTATTATTTGGCCGACCAACAGGGGGCGCTCATTCCAATCAACTTGACCTACTATTTCACATGGTAGCGCATCCTGACTGCCAAATTGAGGCCATCAGGATGCGCTACCCATCTATTGGAGCATCTCTACCAACAGCTTAAGTAAAGTTATGTAGCTTGCCATCAGTAGCCAGTATCTGCTGTCTCTGTAAAGCTAAGCAGGCCCCAGCCTGGTCTGTTTTTGGATGGGAGACCCATTAGAGTAGGCTTAGGCTGATGCTGGTGTTGGTTTTATGCCGATCAACAGAGGGCGCTCATCCCCTGACAAGTATGGTTGCATATTTCCTAGTATAACTCTGAGGACCTCAGACTGTAAAAAGTATCGACCCCTGGTTAAAACGGTCCTTGTAAAAAGAGCATCCTTCAGGTGAGGAAATAAATTGGCTTCCTGACCAACTCTTGTCCTTAATAAACAACTTGGCCCAGTGTTAAGGATGGTAGCGCATCCTGATGGCAGATATTGAGCTTCTCAGCATGCGCTACCCCTCTGCTGGAGCAGCTTTATTAAGGTACCGACAGCAAGTATGTCTTTTGCATGCAGTAGCCAGAGTCTGGTTTCTCACTAAAAGCTAAGGAGAACAGAGCCTGGTCTGTACTTGGGTGGCTGACCAATATGAGAAGACCTAGCATGCTGCTGGGGCCAGCTATTATTTGGCCGATCAACAGGGGGCGCTCCTTCCAATCAACTTGACCTACTATTTCAGATGGAAGCGCATCCTGACTGCCAAATTGAGGACATCAGGAGGCGCTACCCATCTGTTAGAGCATCTCTGTCAGTCTTATCTGGTGAATCATGTCCCTTGCCAGCAGTAGCCTGTGTCAACTATGTCAATATAGCTAAGCAGGCCCCAGCCTGGTCTGTTTTTGGATGGGAGACCCATTAGAGTAGGCTTAGGCTGCTGCTCGTGTTGGTTTTATGCCGATCAACAGAGGGCGCTCATCCCCTGACAAGTATGGGTGCATATTTCCTAGTATAAGTCTGAGGACCTCAGACTGTAAAAAGTATCGACCCCTGGTTAAAACGGTCCTTGTAAAAAGAAGCATCCTTCAGGTGAGGAAATAAACTGGCTTCCTGACCAACTCTTGTCCTTAATAAACAACTTGGCCCAGGGTTAAAGGATGGTAGCGCATCCTGACGGCAGATATTGAGCTTGTCAGCATGCGCTACCCCTCTGCTGGAGCAGCTTTATTAAGGTACCGACAGCAAGTATGTCTTTTGCATGCAGTAGCCAGAGTCTGGTTTCTCACTAAACGCTAAGGAGAACAGAGCCTGGTCTGTTCTTGGGTGGCTGAACAATATGAGAAGACCTAGCATGCTGCTGGGGCCAGCTATTATTTGGCCGACCAACAGGGGGCGCTCATTCCAATCAACTTGACCTACTATTTCAGATGGTAGTGCATCCTGACTGCCAAATTGAGGCCATCAGGATGCGCTACCCATCTATTGGAGCATCTCTACCAACAGCTTAAATACAGTTATGCAGCTTGCCAGCAGTAGCCAGTATCTGCTGTCTCAGTAAAGCTAAGCAGGCCAAAGCCTGGTCTGTTGTTGGATGGGAGACCCATTAGAGTAGGCGTGGGCTGCTGCTGGTGTTGGTTTTATGCCGATCAACAAGGGGCGCTCATCCCCTGAAAAGTATGGGTGCAAATTTCCTAGTATAACCCTGCGGACCTCAGACTGTAAAAAGTATCTACCTTTTGATCAAACGGTCCTTGTAAAAAGCAGCATCCTTCAGGTGAGGAAATAAACTGGCTTCCTGACCAACTCTTGTCCTTAATAATCAACTTGGCCCAGTGTTCCCAGTGTTAAGGATGGTAGCGCATCCTGACGGCAGATATTGAGCTTGTCAGCATGCGCTACCCCTCTGCTGGAGCAGCTTTATTAAAGTACCGACAGCAAGTATGTCTTTTGCATGCAGTAGCCAGAGTCTGGTTTCTCACTAAAAGCTAAGGAGAACAGAGCCTGGTCTGTACTTGGGTGGCTGAACAATATGAGAAGACCTAGCATGCTGCTGGGGCTAGCTATTATTTGGCCGACCAACAGGGGGCGCTCATTCCAATCAACTTGACCTACTATTTCAGATAGTAGCGCATGCTGACTGCCAAATTGAGGCCATCAGGATGCGCTACCCATCTGTTAGAGCATCTCTGTCAGCCTTGTCTGGAGAATCATGTCACTTGCCAGCAGTAGCCAGTGTCAGCTACGTCAGTGTTGCTAAGCAGGCCCCAGCCTGGTCTGTTGTTGGATGGGAGACCCATTAGAGTAGGCTTAGGCTGCTGCTGGTGTTGGTTTTATGCCGATCAACAGGGGGCGCTCATCCCCTTAAAAGTATGGGTGCAAATTTCCTAGTATAACGCTGCGGACCTCAGACTGTAAAAAGTATCCACCTTTTGATCAAACGGTCCTTGTAAAAAGAAGCATCCTTCAGGTGAGGCAATAAACTGGCTTCCTGACCAACTCTTGTCCTTAATAATCAACTTGGCCCAGTGTTAAGGATGGTAGCGCATCCTGACGGCAGATATTGAGCTTGTCAGCATGCGCTACCCCTCTGCTGGAGCAGCGTTATTAAGGTACCGACAGCAAGTATGTCTTTTGCATGCAGTAGCCAGAGTCTGGTTTCTCACTAAAAGCTAAGGAGAACAGAGCGTGGGCTGTACTTAGGTGGCTGAACAATATGAGAAGACCTAGCATGCTGCAGAGGCCAGCTATTATTTGGCCGACCAGCAGGGGGCGCTCATTTCAATCAACTTCACCTACTATTTAAGATGGTAGCGCACCCTGACTGCCAAATTGAGGCCATCAGGATGCGCTACCCATCTATTAGAGCATCTCTACCAGCAGATTAAGCTGAGTTATGTCCCTTGCCAGCAGTAGCCATTATTTCCTGCCTCAATAAAGCTAAGCATGCCCCAGCCTGCTCTGTTTTTGGATGGGAGACCCATTAGAGTAGACTTAGGCTGATGCTGGTGTTGGTTTTATGCCGATCAACAGGGGGCGCTCATCCCCTGAGAAGTATGGGTGCAAATTTCCTAGTATAACCCTGCGGACCTCAGACTGTAAAAAGTATAGACCTTTTGATCAATCGGTCCTTGTAAACAGAAGCATCCTTCAGGTGAGGAAATAAAGTGGCTTCCTGACCAACTCTTGTCCTTAATAATCAACTTGGCCCAGTGTTAAGGATGGTAGCGCATCCTGACGGCAGATATTGAGCTTGTCAGCATACGCTACCCCTCAGCTGGAGCAGCTTTATTAAGGTACCGACAGCAAGTATGTCTTTTGCATGCAGTAGCCAGAGTCTGGTTTCTTACTAAAAGCTAAGGAGAACAGAGCCTGGTCTGTACTTGGTTGGCTGAACAATATGAGAAGACCTAGCATGCTGCTGGGGCCAGCTATTATTTGGCCGACCAACAGGGGGCGCTCATTCCAATCAACTTGACCTACTATTTCAGATGGTAGCGCATCCTGACTGCCAAATTGAGGCCATCAGGATGCGCTACCCATCTATTGGAGCATCGCTACCAACAGCTTAAATACAGTTATGCAGCTTGCCAGCAGTAGCCAGTGTCAGCTATTTTAGTATAGCTAAGCAGGCCCCAGCCTGGTCTGTTGTTGGATGGGAGACCCATTAGAGTAGGCTTAGGCTGCTGCTGGTGTTGTTTTTATGCCGATCAACAGGGGGCGCTCATCCCCTGAAAAGTATGGGTGCAAATTTCCTAGTATGACGCTGCGGACCTCAGACTGTAAAAAGTATCCACCTTTTGATCAAACGGTCCTTGTAAAAAGATGCATCCTTCAGGTGAGGCAATAAACTGGCTTCCTGACCAACTCTTGTCCTTAGTAATCAACTTGGCCCAGTGTTAAGGATGGTAGCGCATCCTGACGGCAGAAACTGAGCTTGTCAGCATGCGCTACCCCTCTGCTGAAGCAGCTTTATTAAGGCACCAACATCAAGAATGTCTTTTGCATGCAGTAGCCAGAGTCTGGTTTCTCACTAAAAGCTAAGGAGACCAGAGCCTGGTCTGTACTTGGTTGGCTGAACAATATGAGAAGACCTAGCATGCTGCAAAGGCCAGCTATTATTTGGCCGACCAGCAGGGGGCGCTCATTTCAATCAACTTCACCTACTATTTAAGATGGTAGCGCACCCTGACTGCCAAATTGAGGCCATCAGGATGCGCTACCCATCTATTAGAGCATCTCTACCAGCAGTTTAAGCTGAGTTATGTCCCTTGCCAGCAGTAGCCAGTATCTCCTGCCTCAATAAAGCTAAGCATGCCCCAGCCTGGTCTTTTTTTGGATGGGAGACCCATTAGAGTAGGATTAGGCTGCTGCTGGTGTTGGATTTATGCCGATCAACAGGGGGCGCTCATCCCCTGACAAGTATCGGTGCAAATTTCCTAGTATAACCCTGCGGACCTCACACTGTAAAAAGTATCGACCTTTTGATCAAACGGTCCTTGTAAAAAAAAGCATCCTTCAGGTGAAGCTGGAGCAGCTTTATTAAGGCACCAACATCAAGAATGTCTTTTGCATGCAGTAGCCAGAGTCTGGTTTCTCACTAAAAGCTAAGGAGAACAGAGCGTGGTCTGTACTTAGTTGGCTGAACAATATGAGAAGACCTAGCATGCTGCTGGGGCCAGCTATTATTTGGCCGACCAACAGGGGCGCTCCTTCCAATCAACTTGACCTACTATTTCAGATGGTAGCGCATCCTGACTGCCAAATTGAGGCCATCAGGATGCGCTACCCATCTGTTAGAGCATCTCTGTCAGCCTTATTTGGTGAATCATGTCCCTTGCCAGCAGTAACCACTGTCAGCTACGTCAGTATAACTAAGCAGACCCCAGCCTGGTCTGTTGTTGGATAGGAGACCCATTAGAATAGGTTTAGGCTGCTGCTGGTGTTGTTTTTATGCCGATCAACAGGGGGCGCTCATCCCCTGAAAAGTATGGGTGCAAATTTCCTAATATAACCCTGCGGACCTCAGACTGTAAAAAGTATCCACCTTTTGATCAAACGGTCCTTGTAAAAAGATGCATCCTTCAGGTGAGGCAATAAACTGGCTTCCTGACCAACTCTGGTCCTTAATAATCAACTTGGCCCAGTGTTAAGGATGGTAGCTCATCCTGACGGCAGATATTGAGCTTGTCAGCATGCGCTACCCCTCTGCTGGAGCAGCTTTATTAAAGTACCGACAGCAAGTATGTATTTTGCATGCAGTAGCCAGAGTCTGGTTTCTCACTAAAAGCAAAGGAGACCAGAGCCTGGTCTGTACTTGGTTGGCTGAACAATATGAGAAGACCTAGCATGCTGCTGGGGCTAGCTATTATTTGGCCGACCAACAGGGGGCACTCATTCCAATCAACTTGACCTACTATTTCAGATGGTAGCGCATCCTGACTGCCAAATTGAGGCCATCAGGATGCGCTACCCATCTATTGGAGCATCTCTACCAACAGCTTAAATACAGTTATGCAGCTTGCCAGCAGTAGCCAGTATCTGCTGTCTCAGTAAAGCTAAGCAGGCCAAAACCTGGTCTGTTTTTGGATGGGAGACCCATTAGAGTAGGCTTGGGCTGCTGCTGGTGTTGGTTTTATGCCGATCAACAAGGGGTGCTCATCCCCTGAAAAGTATGGGTGCAAATTTCCTAGTATAACCCTGCGGACCTCAGACTGTAAAAAGTATCTACCTTTTGATCAAACGGTCCTTGTAAAAAGAAGCATCCTTCAGGTGAGGAAATAAACTGGCTTCCTGACCAACTCTTGTCCTTAATAATCAACTTGGCCCAGTGTTAAGGATGGTAGCGCATCCTGACGGCAGAAATTGAGCTTGTCAGCATGCGCTACCCCTCTGCTGGAGCAGCTTTATTAAGGCACCAACATCAAGAATGTCTTTTGTATGCAGTAGCCAGAGTCTGGTTTCTCACTAAAAGCTAAGGAGAACAGAGCCTGGTCTGTACTTAGGTGGCTGAACAATATGAGAAGACCTAGCATGCTGCTGGGGCTAGCTATTATTTGGCCGACCAACAGGGGCCGCTCATTCCAATCAACTTGACCTACTATTTCAGATGGTAGCGCATCCTGACTGCCAAATTGAGGCCATCAGGATGCGCTACCCATCTATTGGAGCATCTCTACCAACAGCTTCAATACAGTTATGCAGCTTGCCAGCAGTAGCCAGTTTCTGCTGTTTCAGTAAAGCTAAGCAGGCCACAGCCTGGTCTGTTGTTGGATGGGAGACCCATTAGAGTAGGCTTAGGCTGCTGCTGGTGTTGGTTTTATGCCGATCAACAGGGGGCGCTCATCCCCTGACAAGTATCGGTGCAAATTTCCTAGTATAACCCTGCGGACCTCAGACTGTAAAAAGTATCCACCTTTTGATCAAATGGTCCTTGTAAACAGAAGCATCCTTCAGGTGAGGCAATAAACAGGCTTCCTGACAAACTCTTGTCCTTAATAATCAATTTGGCCCAGCGTTAAGGATGGTAGCGCATCCTGACGGCAGAAATTGAGCTTGTCAGCATGCGCTAGCTATTATTTGGCCGACCAACAGGGGGCGCTCATTCCAATCAACTTGACCTACTATTTCAGATGGTAGCGCATCCTGACTGCCAAATTGAGGCCATCAGGATGCGCTACCCATCTATTGGAGCATCTCTACCAACTTCTTAAATGCAGTTGTGCAGCTTGCCAGCAGTAGCCAGTATCTGCTGTCTCAGTAAAGCTAAGCAGACCCCAGCCTGGTCTGTTGTTGGATGGGAGACCTATTAGAGTAGGGTTAGGCTGCTGCTGGTATTTTTTTTATGCCGATCAACAAGGGGCGCTCATACCCTGAAAAGTATGGGTGCAAATTTCCTAGTATAACGCTGCGGACCTCAGACTGTAAAAAGTATCCACCTTTTGATCAAAAGGTCCTTTTAAAAAGATGCATCCTTCAGGTGAGGCAATAAACTGGCTTCCTGACCAACTCTTGTCCTTAATAATCAACTTGGCCCAGCGTTAAGAATGGTAGCGCATCCTGACGGCAGATATTGAGCTTGTCAGCATGCGCTACCCCTCTGCTGGAGCAACTTTATTAAGGTACCGACAGCAAGTATGTCTTTTGCATGCAGTAGCCAGAGTCTGGTTTCTCACTAAAAGCTAAGGAGAACAGAGCCTGGTCTGTACTTGGGTGGCTGAACAATATGAGAAGACCTAGCATGCTGCTGGGGCCAGCTATTATTTGGCCGACCAACAGGGGGCGCTCATTCCAATCAACTTGACCTACTATTTCAGATGGTAGCGCATGCTGACTGCCAAATTGAGGCCATCAGGATGCGCTACCTCAATAGACATCTACCACAGCAGCTTAAATACAGTTCTGCGAAAGCTTGCCAGCGGTAGCCGAGTTTCTGCTGTCTCGGTAAAGGTTAAGCAGGCCCCAGCCTGAAGTCTGTTGTTGGATGGGAGACCCATTAGAGTAGGCTTGGGCTGCTGCGGGTGTTGTTGGTTTATGCGATCAACAGAGCTCATCCCCACAGAAAAGTATAGATTCAAATTTCCCTGGTATTATAACCCTGTGGACCTCAGACTGTAGAAGTATCTACCTTTTGATCAAAGCGGTCCTTCAAAGAAGCATCCTTCAGGTGGGAAATAAACTGGCTTCCTGACCAACTCTTGTCCTTAATAATCCAACTTGGCCCAGTGTTCCCCAGTGTTAAGGATGGTAGGCATCCCTGGCGGCAGATGTTGAGCTTGTCAGCGTAAACACCCCTCTGCTGGAACAACTTTATTGATACCAAAATTACCGACAGCAAAATATGTTTACATTACGGCCAAGAGTCCTGGTTTCTTACTAAAAGCTAAGAGGAACAGAGCCTGAATGCTGTACTTGGTTAGCTGAACAATATGAGAATTTCGGTATGCTGCACAGGGCCAGCTATTATTTGTACGACCAACAGAGCTCATTCCAATCAACTTGACCTACCATTTCAGATGGTGGCGCTTCCTGACTGCCCGATTAGGAATGACCATCGGGATCGCTTCCCATCTAATGAAACATCTGTCGAAGCCTTATCATGGTGAATCATGTCCCTTGCCAGCGGTAGCCAGTGTCAGCTATCGGTATAGCTAAGCGGGCCCCAACCTGGTCTGTTGTTGGATAGAGTTACATTAGAATGGGCCAAAGGCTGCTGCTGGTGTTGTTTTTATGCCGATCAACAGGGGGCTCTAATACCCTGAAAAGTATGGGTGCAAATTTCCCAGTATAACGCTGCGGACCTCAGACTGTAAAAAGTATCCACCTTTTGATCAAACGGTCCTTGTAAAAAGATGCATCCTTCAGGTGAGGCAATAAACTGGCTTCCTGACCAACTCTTGTCCTTAATAATCAACTTGGCCCGTGTTAAGGATTGTAGCGCATCCTGACGGCAGATATTGAGCTTGTCAGCATGCGCAACCCCTCTGCTGGAACAGCTTTATTAAGGTACCGACAGCAAGTAAGTCTTTTGCATGCAGTAGCCAGAGTCTGGTTTCTCACTAAAAGCTAAGGAGAACAGAGCCTGATCTGTACTTGGGTGGCTGAACAATATGAGAAAACCTAGCATGCTGCTGGGGCTAGCTATTATTTGGCCGACCAACAGGGGGCGCTCATTCCAATCAACTTGACCTACTATTTCAGATGGTAGCGCATCCTGACTGCCAAATTGAGGCAATCAGGATGCGCTACCCATCTATTAGAGCATCTCTACCAGCATATTAAGCTGAGTTATGTCCCTTGCCAGCAGTAGCCATTATCTCCTGCCTCAATAAAGCTAAGCATGCCCCAGCCTGATCTGTTTTTGGATGGGAGACCCATTAGAGTAGGCTTAGGCTGCTGCTGCTGGTGTTGGTTTTATGCCGATCAACAGGGGGCGCTCATACCCTGAAAAGTATGGGTGCAAATTTCCTAGTATAACGCTGCGGACCTCAGACTGTAAAAAGTATCTACCTTTTGATCAAACGGTCCTTGTAAAAAGATGCATCCTTCAGGTGAGGCAATAAACTGGCTTCCTGACCAACTCTTGTCCGTAATAATCAACTTGGCCCAGTGTTAAGGATGGTAGCGCATCCTGACGGCAGAAATTGAGCTTGTCAGCATGAGCTACCCCTCTGTTGCAGCAGCTTTATTAAGGCACCAACATCAAGAATGTCTTTTGCATGCAGTAGCCAGAGTCTGGTTTCTCACTAAAAGCTAAGGAGAACAGAGCCTGGTCTGTTCTTGGGTGGCTGAACAATATGAGAAGACCTAGCATGCTGCTGGGGCTAGCTATTATTTGGCCGATCAACAGGGGGCGCTCATTCAAATCAACTTGACCTACTATTTCAGATGGTAGCGCATGCTGACTGCCAAATTGAGGCCATCAGGATGCGCTACCCATCTGTTAGAGCATCTCTGTCAGCCTTATTTGGTGAATCATGTCCCTTGCCAGCAGTAGCCGTTGTCAGCTACATCAGTATAGCTAAGCAGACCCCAGCCTGGTCTGTTGTTGGATGGGAGACCCGTTAGAGTAGGTTTAGGCTGCTGCTGGTGTTGTTTTTATGCCGATCAACAGGGGGCGCTCATACCCTAAAAAGTATGGGTGCAAATTTCCTAGTATAACCCTGCGGACCTCAGACTGTAAAAAGTATCCACCTTTTGATCAAACGATCCTTGTAAAAAGATGCATCCTTCAGGTGAGGCAATAAACTGGCTTCCTGACCAACTCTGGTCCTTAATAATCAACTTGGCCCAGTGTTAAGGATGGTAGCTCATCCTGACGGCAGATATTGAGCTTGTCAGCATGCGCTACCCCTCTGCTGGAGCAGCTTTATTAAAGTACCGACAGCAAGTATGTATTTTGCATGCAGTAGCCAGAGTCTGGTTTCTCACTAAAAGCAAAGGAGACCAGAGCCTGGTCTGTACTTGGTTGGCTGAACAATATGAGAAGACCTAGCATGCTGCTGGGGCTAGCTATTATTTGGCCGACCAACAGGGGGCACTCATTCCAATCAACTTGACCTACTATTTCAGATGGTAGCGCATCCTGACTGCCAAATTGAGGCCATCAGGATGCGGTACCCATCTATTGGAGCATCTCTACCAACAACTTCAATACAGTTATGCAGCTTGCCAGCAGTAGCCAGTTTCTGCTGTCTCAGTAAAGCTAAGCAGGCCACAGCCTGGTCTGTTGTTGGATGGGAGACCCATTAGAGTAGGCTTAGGCTGCTGCTGGTGTTGGTTTTATGCCGATCAACAGGGGGCGCTCATCCCCTGAGAAGTATCGGTGCAAATTTCCTAGTATAACGCTGCGGACCTCAGACTGTAAAAAGTATCCACCTTTTGATCAAAAGGTCCTTGTAAAAAGATGCATCCTTCAGGTGAGGCAATAAACTGGCTTCCTGACCAACTCTTGTCCTTAATAATCAACTTGGCCCAGCGTTAAGGATGGTAGCTCATCCTGACGGCAGATATTGAGCTTGTCAGCATGCGCTACCCCTCTGCTGGAGCAGCTTTATTAAGGTACCGATAGCAAGTATGTCTTTTGCATGCAGTAGCCAGAGTCTGGTTTCTCACTAAAAGCTAAGGAGAACAGAGCCTGGTCTGTACTTGGGTGGCTGAACAATATGAGAAGACCTAGCATGCTGCTGGGGCCAGCTATTATTTGGCCGACCAACAGGGGGCGCTCATTCTAATCAACTTGACCTACTATTTAAGATGGTAGCGCATCCTGACTGCCAAATTGAGGCCATCAGGATGCGCTACCCATCTATTAGAGCATCTCTGTCAGCCTTATCTGGTGAATCATGTCCCTTGCCAGCAGTAGCCAGTGTCAGCTATTTCAGTATAGTTAAGCAGGCCCCAGCCTGGTCTGTTGTTGGATGGGAGACCCATTAGAGTAGGCTTAGGCTGCTGCTGGTGTTGTTTTTATGCCGATCAACAGGGGGCGCTCATACCCTGAAAAGTATGGGTGCAAATTTCCTAGTATAACGCTGCGGACCTCAGACTGTAAAAAGTATCCACCTTTTGATCAAACGGTCCTTGTAAACAGAAGCATCCTTCAGGTGAGGAAATAAAGTGGCTTCCTGACCAACTCTGGTCCTTAATAATCAACTTGGCCCAGTGTTAAGGATGGTAGCGCATCCTGACGGCAGAAATTGAGCTTGTCAGCATGCGCTATCCCTCTGCTGGAGCAGCTTTATTAAGGCACCAACATCAAGAATGTCTTTTGCATGCAGTAGCCACAGTCTGGTTTCTCACTAAAAGCTAAGGAGAACAGAGCCTGGTCTGTACTTAGGTAGCTGAACAATATGAGAAGACCTAGCATGCTGCTGGGGCCAGCTATTATTTGGCCGACCAGCAGGGGGCGCTCATTCCAATCAACTTGACCTACTATTTAAGATGGTAGCGCATCCTGACTGCCAAATTGAGGCCATCAGGATGCGCTACCCATCTATTAGAGCATCTCTGTCAGCCCTTTCTGGCGAATCATGTCCCTTGCCAGCAGTAGCGAGTGTCAGCTATGTCAGTATAGCTAAGCAGGCCCCAGCCTGGTCTGTTGTTGGATAAGAGACCCATTAGAGTAGGCTTAGGCTGCTGCTGGTGTTGTTTTTATGCCGATCAACAGGGGGCTCTAATACCCTGAAAAGTATGGGTGCAAATTTCCCAGTATAACGCTGCGGACCTCAGACTGTAAAAAGTATCCACCTTTTGATCAAACGGTCCTTGTAAAAAGATGCATCCTTCAGGTGAGGCAATAAACTGGCTTCCTGACCAACTCTTGTCCTTAATAATCAACTTGGCCCAGTGTTAAGGATGGTAGAGCATCCTGACGGCAGATATTGAGCTTGTCAGCATGCGCTACCCCTCTGCTGGAGCAGCTTTATTAAGGTACCGACAGCAAGTATGTCTTTTGCATGCAGTAGCCAGAGTCTGGTTTCTCACTAAATGCTAAGGAGACCAGAGCCTGGTCTGTACTTGGGTGGCTGAACAATATGAGAATACCTAGCATGCTGCTGGGGCTAGCTATTATTTGGCCGACCAAGAGGGGGCGCTCATTCCAATCAACTTCACCTACTATTTCAGATGGTAGCGCATCCTGACTGCCAAATTGAGGCCATCAGGATGCGCTACCCATCTATTAGAGCATCTCTGTCAGCCTTAACTGGTGAATCATGTCCCTTGCCAGCAGTAGCCAGTGTCAGCTATGTCAGTATAGCTAAGCAGGCCCCAGCCTGGTCTGTTGTTGGATGGGAGACCCATTAGAGTAGGCTTAGGCTGCTGCTGGTGTTGTTTTTATGCCGATCAACAGGGGGCGCTCATACCCTGAAAAGTATGGGTGCAAATTTCCTAGTATAACGCTGCGGACCTCAGACTGTAAAAAGTATCCACCTTTTGATCAAATGGTCCTTGTAAACAGAAGCATCCTTCAGGTGAGGAAATAAAGTGGCTTCCTGACCAACTCTTGTCCTTAATAATCAACTTGGCCCAGTGTTAAGGATGGTAGCGCATCCTGACGGCAGATATTGAGCTTGTCAGCATGCGCTACCCCTCTGCTGGAGCAGCTTTATTAAGGTACCGACAGCAAGTATATCTTTTGCATGCAGTAGCCAGAGTCTGGTTTCTCACTAAAAGCTAAGGAGAACAGAGCCTGATCTGTACTTGGGTGGCTGAACAATATGAGAAGACCTAGCATGCTGCTGGGGCTAGCTATTATTTGGCCGACCAACAGGGGGCGCTCATTCCAATCAACTTGACCTACTATTTAAGATGGTAGCGCATCCTGACTGCCAAATTGAGGCCATCAGGATGCGCTACCCATCTATTAGAGCATCTCTGTCAGCCTTATCTGGTTAATCATGTCCCTTGCCAGCAGTAGCCAGTGTCAGCTATTTCAGTATAGCTAAGCAGGCCCCAGCCTGGTCTGTTGTTGGATGGGAGACCCATTAGAGTAGGCTTAGGCTGCTGCTGGTGTTGTTTTTATGCCGATCAACAGGGGGCGCTCATACCCTGAAAAGTATGGGTGCAAATTTCCTAGTATAACGCTGCGGACCTCAGACTGTAAAAAGTATCCACCTTTTGATCAAACGGTCCTTGTAAAAAGATGCATCCTTCAGGTGAGGCAATAAACTGGCTTCCTGACCAACTCTTGTCCTTAATAATCAACTTGGCCCAGTGTTAAGGATGGTAGCGCATCCTGACGGCAGATATTGAGCTTGTCAGCATGCGCTACCCCTCTGCTGGAGCAGCTTTATTAAAGTACCGACAGCAAGTATGTCTTTTGCATGCAGTAGCCAGAGTCTGGTTTCTCACTAAAAGCTAAGGAGAACAGAGCCTGGTCTGTTCTTGGGTGGCTGAACAATATGAGAAGACCTAGCATGCTGCTGGGGCTAGCTATTATTTGGCCGACCAACAGGGGGCGCTCATTCCAAGCAACTTGACCTACTATTTCAGATGGTAGCGCATCCTGACTGCCAAATTGAGGCCATCAGGATGCGCTACCCATCTATTGGAGCATCTCTACCAACAGCTTAAATACAGTTATGCAGCTTGCCAGCAGTAGCCAGTATCTGCTGTCTCAGTAAAGCTAAGCAGGCCAAAGCCTGGTCTGTTGTTGAATGGGAGACCCATTAGAGTAGGGTTAGGCTGCTGCTGGTGTTGTTTTTATGCCGATCAACAGGGGGCGCTCATACCCTGAAAAGTATGGGTGCAAATTTCCTAGTATAACGCTGCGGACCTCAGACTGTAAAAAGTATCGACCTTTTGATCAAACGGTCCTTGTAAACAGAAGCATCCTTCAGGTGAGGAAATAAACTGGCTTCCTGACCAACTCTTGTCCTTAATAATCAACTTGGCCCAGTGTTAAGGATGGTAGCGCATCCTGACGGCAGATATTGAGCTTGTCAGCATGCGCTACCCCTCTGTTGGAGCAGCTTTCTTAAGGTACCGACAGCAAGAATGTCTTTTGCATGCAGTAGCCAGAGTCTGGAACTTCTCTGCTAAAAGCTAAGGAGAACAGGCCTGGTCTGTACTTGGGTGGTGAACAATATGAGAAGACCCTAGCATGTACTCTTTGGGAAGCTTGTATTTGGCCGACCAGCAGAGCTCATTCCAATCAACGACCTACTGTTTCAGATGGTAGTAGCATCCTGTTTTGTAAATTAAAGGGCCATCAGGATCGCTACCCATCTATTGAGCATCTCTACCAGCAGATTAAGCTGAGTTATGTACCTTGCCGAAGCCGGTAGCCGTATCCTCCTGCCTCAATAGAGATAAGCGTACTGGCCACCGCTGTTTTGGATGGGAGACCCGGCTGGAGTCTGGGCTTAGGCTGCTGCTGGTGTTGGTTTATGCCACGATCAACAGAGCTCATCCCTGAAGCATCGGTGCAAATTTCCTAAGGTAACAACCCTGCGGACCTCAGACTGTAAAAAGTATCACCTTTTCATCAAGCGGTCCTTGTAAACAGAAGCATCCTTCGGGTGAGGAAATAAAGTGGCTTCCCTGACCAACTCTTGTCCTTAATAATCAGCTTATTTGAGTGTTAGGATGGTAAGCATCCCTGGCGAAGGCAGATATTAGGCTTGTCAGCATAAAGCTACCCCTCTTTAGACAGCTTTATTAAGGTACCGACGGCGTACGGTAGCCAGAGTCACGTTTCTACTGAAAGCTAAGGAGAACAGAGCCTGAATGCAGCCTTGCGGGTAAGCTGAACCAGTAATCCAGGCCAGCCAAAGACCTAGCATGCTGCTGGGGCCAGCTATTATTTGGCCGACCAGCAGGGGGCGCGCATTCCAATCAACTTGACCTACTATATAAGATGGTAGCGCATCCTGACTGCCAAATTGAGGCCATCAGGATGCGCTACCCATCTATTAGAGCATCTCTGTCAGCCCTTTCTGGTGAATCATGTCCCTTGACAGCAGTAGCCAGTGTCAGCTATGTCAGTATAGCTAAGCAGGCCCCAGCCTGGTCTGTTGTTGGATGGGAGACCCATTAGAGTAGGCTTAGGCTGCTGCTGGTGTTGTTTTTATGCCGATCAACAGGGGGCGCTCATCCCCTGAAAAGTATGAGTGCAAATTTCCTAATATAACCCTGCGGACCTCAGACTGTAAAAAGTATCCACCTTTTGATGAAACTGTCCTGGTAAAAAGAAGCATCCTTCAGGTGAGGAAATAAACTGGCTTCCTGACCAAGTCTTGTCCTTAATAATCAACTTGGCCCAGTGTTAAGGATGGTAGCGCATCCTGTCGGGAGATATTCAGCTTGTCAGCATGCGCTACCCCTCTGCTGGAGCAGCTTTATTAAGGTACCGACAGCAAGTATGTCTTTTGCATGCAGTAGCCAGAGTCTGGTTTCTCACTAAAAGCTAAGGAGACCAGAGCCTGGTCTGTACTTGGGTGGCTGACCAATATGTGAAGACCTAGCATGCTGCTGGGGCTAGCTATTATTTGGCCGACCAACAGGGGGCGCTCATTCCAATCAACTTGACCTACTATTTCAGATGGTAGCGCATCCTGACTGCCAAATTGAGGCCATCAGGATGCGCTACCCATCTATTAGAGCATCTCTACCAGCAGATTAAGCTGAGTTATGTCCCTTGCCAGCAGTAGCCATTATTTCCTGCCTCAATAAAGCTAAGCATGCCCCAGCCTGGTCTGTTGTTGGATGGGAGACCCATTAGAGTAGACTTAGGCTGCTGCTGGTGTTGTTTTTATGCCGATCAACAGGGGGCGCTCATACCCTGAAAAGTATGGGTGCAAATTTCCTAGTATAACGCTGCGGACCTCAGACTGTAAAAAGTATCCACCTTTTGATCAAATGGTCCTTGTAAACAGAAGCATCCTTCAGGTGAGGAAATAAAGTGGCTTCCTGACCAACTCTTGTCCTTAATAATCAACTTGGCCCAGTGTTAAGGATGGTAGCGCATCTTGACGGCAGATATTGAGCTTGTCAGCATGCGCTACCCCTCTGCTGGAGCAGCTTTATTAAGGTACCGACAGCAAGTATGTCTTTTGCATGCAGTAGCCAGAGTCTGGTTTCTCACTAAAAGCTAAGGAGAACAGAGCCTGGTCTGTACTTGGGTGGCTGAACAATATGAGAAGACCTAGCATGCTGCTGGGGCCAGCTATTATTTGGCCGACCAACAGGGGGCGCTCATTCCAATCAACTTGACCTACTATTTCAGATGGTAGCACATCCTGACTGCCAAATTGAGGCCATCAGGATGCGCTACCCATCTATTAGAGCATCTCTGTCAGCCTTATCTGGTGAATCATGTCCCTTGCCAGCAGTAGCCAGTGTCAGCTATTTCAGTATAGTTAAGCAGGCCCCAGCCTGGTCTGTTGTTGGATGGGAGACCCATTAGAGTAGGCTTAGGCTGCTGCTGGTGTTGTTTTTATGCCGATCAACAGGGGGCGCTCATACCCTGAAAAGTATGGGTGCAAATTTCCTAGTATAACCTGCGGACCTCAGACTGTAAAAAGTATCCACCTTTTGATCAAACGGTCCTTGTAAAAGGAGCATCCTTCAGGTGAGGCAATAAACTGGCTTCCTGACCAACTCTTGTCCTTAATAATCAACTTGGCCCAGTGTTAAGGATGGTAGCGCATCCTGACGGCAGAAATTGAGCTTGTCAGCATGCGCTACCCCTCTGCTGGAGCAGCTTTATTAAGGCACCAACATCAAGAATGTCTTTTGCATGCAGTAGCCAGAGTCTGGTTTCTCACTAAAAGCTAAGGAGAACAGAGCCTGGTCTGTACTTGGGTGGCTGACCAATATGAGAAGACCTAGCATGCTGCTGGGGCTAGCTATTATTTGGCCGACCAACAGGGGGCGCTCATTCCAATCAACTTGACCTACTATTTCAGATGGTAGCGCATCCTGACTGCCAAATTGAGGCCATCAGGATGCGCTACCCATCTATTGGAGCATCTCTACCAACAGCTTCAATACAGTTATGCAGCTTGCCAGCAGTAGCCAGTTTCTGCTGTTTCAGTAAAGCTAAGCAGGCCACAGCCTGGTCTGTTGTTGGATGGGAGACCCATTAGAGTAGGCTTAGGCTGCTGCTGGTGTTGGTTTTATGCCGATCAACAGGGGGCGCTCATCCCCTGACAAGTATCGGTGCAAATTTCCTAGTATAACCCTGCGGACCTCAGACTGTAAAAAGTATCCACCTTTTGATCAAATGGTCCTTGTAAACAGAAGCATCCTTCAGGTGAGGCAATAAACAGGCTTCCTGACAAACTCTTGTCCTTAATAATCAATTTGGCCCAGCGTTAAGGATGGTAGCGCATCCTGACGGCAGAAATTGAGCTTGTCAGCATGCGCTAGCTATTATTTGGCCGACCAACAGGGGGCGCTCATTCCAATCAACTTGACCTACTATTTCAGATGGTAGCGCATCCTGACTGCCAAATTGAGGCCATCAGGATGCGCTACCCATCTATTGGAGCATCTCTACCAACTTCTTAAATGCAGTTGTGCAGCTTGCCAGCAGTAGCCAGTATCTGCTGTCTCAGTAAAGCTAAGCAGACCCCAGCCTAGTCTGTTGTTGGATGGGAGATCTATTAGAGTAGGGTTAGGCTGCTGCTGGTATTTTTTTTATGCCGATCAACAAGGGGCGCTCATACCCTGAAAAGTATGGGTGCAAATTTCCTAGTATAACGCTGCGGACCTCAGACTGTAAAAAGTATCCACCTTTTGATCAAAAGGTCCTTTTAAAAAGATGCATCCTTCAGGTGAGGCAATAAACTGGCTTCCTGACCAACTCTTGTCCTTAATAATCAACTTGGCCCAGCGTTAAGAATGGTAGCGCATCCTGACGGCAGATATTGAGCTTGTCAGCATGCGCTACCCCTCTGCTGGAGCAACTTTATTAAGGTACCGACAGCAAGTATGTCTTTTGCATGCAGTAGCCAGAGTCTGGTTTCTCACTAAAAGCTAAGGAGAACAGAGCCTGGTCTGTACTTGGGTGGCTGAACAATATGAGAAGACCTAGCATGCTGCTGGGGCCAGCTATTATTTGGCCGACCAACAGGGGGCGCTCATTCCAATCAACTTGACCTACTATTTCAGATGGTAGCGCATGCTGACTGCCAAATTGAGGCCATCAGGATGCGCTACCCATCTGTTAGAGCATCTCTGTCAGCCTTATTTGGTGAATCATGTCCCTTGCCAGCAGTAGCCGTTGTCAGCTACATCAGTATAGCTAAGCAGACCCCAGCCTGGTCTGTTGTTGGATGGGAGACCCGTTAGAGTAGGTTTAGGCTGCTGCTGGTGTTGTTTTTATGCCGATCAACAGGGGGCGCTCATACCCTAAAAAGTATGGGTGCAAATTTCCTAGTATAACCCTGCGGACCTCAGACTGTAAAAAGTATCCACCTTTTGATCAAACGATCCTTGTAAAAAGATGCATCCTTCAGGTGAGGCAATAAACTGGCTTCCTGACCAACTCTGGTCCTTAATAATCAACTTGGCCCAGTGTTAAGGATGGTAGCTCATCCTGACGGCAGATATTGAGCTTGTCAGCATGCGCTACCCCTCTGCTGGAGCAGCTTTATTAAAGTACCGACAGCAAGTATGTCTTTTGCATGCAGTAGCCAGAGTCTGGTTTCTCACTAAAAGCTAAGGAGACCAGAGCCTGGTCTGTACTTGGGTGGCTGACCAATATGAGAAGACCTAGCATGCTGCTGGGGCTAGCTATTATTTGGCCGACCAACAGGGGGCGCTCATTCCAATCAACTTGACCTACTATTTCAGATGGTAGCGCATCCTGACTGCCAAATTGAGGCCATCAGGATGCGCTACCCATCTATTGGAGCATCTCTACCAACAGCTTAAATGCAGTTGTGCAGCTTGCCAGCAGTAGCCAGTATCTGCTGTCTCAGTAAAGCTAAGCAGACCCCAGCCTGGTCTGTTGTTGGATGGGAGACCTATTAGAGTAGGGTTAGGCTGCTGCTGGTATTTTTTTTATGCCGATCAACAAGGGGCGGTCATACCCTGAAAAGTATGGGTGCAAATTTCCTAGTATAACGCTGCGGACCTCAGACTGTAAAAAGTATCCACCTTTTGATCAAAAGGTCCTCGTAAAAAGATGCATCCTTCAGGTGAGGCAATAAACTGGCTTCCTGACCAACTCTTGTCCTTAATAATCAACTTGGCCCAGCGTTAAGGATGGTAGCGCATCCTGACGGCAGATATTGAGCTTGTCAGCATGCGCTACCCCTCTGCTGGAGCAGCTTTATTAAGGTACCGATAGCAAGTATGTCTTTTGCATGCAGTAGCCAGAGTCTGGTTTCTCACTAAAAGCTAAGGAGAACAGAGCCTGGTCTGTACTTGGGTGGCTGAACAATATGTGTAGACCTAGCATGCTGCAGGGGCCAGCTATTATTTGGCCGACCAACAGGGGGCGCTCATTCCAATCAACTTGACCTACTATTTAAGATGGTAGCGCATCCTGACTGCCAAATTGAGGCCATCAGGATGCGCTACCCATCTATTAGAGCATCTCTGTCAGCCTTGTCTGGAGAATCATGTCACTTGCCAGCAGTAGCCAGTGACAGCTATGTCAGTGTTGCTAAGCAGGCCCCAGCCTGGTCTGTTGTTGGATGGGAGACCCATTAGAGTAGGCTTAGGCTGCTGCTGGTGTTGGTTTTATGCCGATCAACAGGGGGCGCTCATCCCCTGAAAAGTATGTGTGCAAATTTCCTAGTATAACGCTGCGGACCTCAGACTGTAAAACGTATCCACCTTTTGATCAAACGGTCCTTGTAAAAAGATGCATCCTTCAGGTGAGGCAATAAACTGGCTTCCTGACCAACTCTTGTCCTTAATAATCAACTTGGCCCAGTGTTAAGGATGGTAGCGCATCCTGACGGCAGAAACTGAGCTTGTCAGCATGCGCTACCCCTCTGCTGGAGCAGCTTTATTAAGGCACCAACATCAAGAATGTCTTTTGCATGCAGTAGCCAGAGTCTGGTTTCTCACTAAAAGCTAAGGAGACCAGAGCCTGGTCTGTACTTGGTTGGCTGAACAATATGAGAAGACCTAGCATGCTGCAAAGGCCAGCTATTATTTGGCCGACCAGCAGGGGGCGCTCATTTCAATCAACTTCACCTACTATTTAAGATGGTAGCGCACCCTGACTGCCAAATTGAGGCCATCAGGATGTGCTACCCATCTATTAGAG